>JAGSPU010000815.1:0-24101 GCA_019321725.1 Paulownia fortunei | reverse complement strand
AATATATAATGCTGAAAATTTATTCATCTGAATTCTGTGTGATTGAATTTAAATAATAAAAATATAATTTTATTCATAATTATATTGAGTGCAAGTAATTTCTGTGAATAAATTTTTTTAGGTAATAAATTACTTTTAGTATACATTTAGAATTTTGTGATTTTATTTGTAATTATATTCAATGTGTGTAAATTATTATTTTAAATTTATAATCGTATTCATTATGAGTAAATTTATTCTAAAAATAGTATTTTAGAAAATTAATTTATCCGATACATTTTAGTTAGATATTAGACATTTTTAATTAATTATTGTAATTAGTTTAGTTACCTATTTTAAGTAATAAGTTCATTAAGTCAAAAAAAGTTACCAAGAAAATTTAATTTTGATACTTTAAATTAAACAATATTTTGGAGAATGAATTTATATTAGTATATGTATTTTTAATTATTTTAGTTGTAATTATTATCAATATTAGAAAATTTATCTAGACTATCTAAATAAATATAAAATTACTATATAAATTTTTTAAAAATTAATCATACATTATTTGTAATTACATTTAATTTAGAGAATAAATTTATACAATTTAATTATTTTACATTTAGTTCATTCTATGAGTTTACGCATGTTTATTGGATTGATTAAATTGTTGTAATATATAAATTATCTTAAAATTTTAAAGGAAAGTTTTTTTTTTAATTTATTATATGAAATGTAATTTTATTTACATTCATTATTAGAAATCATAAATTATTTGTAATTACAATTAGTGAGCGTAATTTTATTTCAATATTTTAGAGAATAAATTAATCTTATTGTACATTTAAAATTTAATTATTTTTATATTTAGTTACATTCATTATGAGTTGATGCATGTATATTGGATTAAATTATTGTATTATGTAAATTATTTTAAATTTTTAAAGAAAGTTTTCTTTATGACAAGAAATCTAATTTTATTTACAATTATTTTAGTATGAATAACTTTATTTCAATAAATAGTACTACTTATAATTATGTGCAATATGAGAGATTTATTTTTTAATGGTGTATGTAAGTAAATATTTGATTAATATTTATGTAAATAGTATTTTATGTAATAAATTTATTTTAGTGTGTACATTTTTCATTATGTAATTAAATATTAAATTATATTGTTATACCATATAATTTTTTTTTAAAATCTAATTTTTAAAGGTCTATTTCATTCATTGTTTGAAATCTTAAATTATTTGTAGTTGTACTAGTTTATTTATTTGGATGATTTAAATTAAATTGGGGCATCATATAAATTAATTGAAATTTTGTTTAGAAAATTTTAGTATGTGTAATTTTATTTAATAAACAGTACTATTTATAGTAATATATAATGCTGAAAATTTATTCATCTGAATTCTGTGTGATTGAATTTAAATAATAAAAATATAATTTTATTCATAATTATATTGAGTGCAAGTATTTCTGTGAATAATATTTTTAGGTAATAAATTACTTTTAGTATACATTTAGAATTTTGTGATTTTATTTGTAATTATATTCAATGTGTGTAATTTATTATTTTAAATTTATAATCGTATTCATTATGAGTAAATTATTTCTAAAAATAGTATTTTAGAAAATTAATTTATCCGATACATTTAGTTTAGATATTAGACATTTTTAATTAATTATTGTAATTAGTTTAGTTACCTATTTTAAGTAATAAGTTATTCGATTAAGTCAAAAAAAGTTACCACGAAAATTTAATTTTGATACTTTAAATTAAACAATATTTTGGAGAATGAATTTATATTAGTATATGTATGTTTTAATTATTTTAGTTGTAATTATTATCAATATAGAAATTTATCTAGACTATCTAAATAAATATAAAATTACTATATAAATTTTTTAAAAATTTAATCATACATTATTTGTAATTACATTTAATTTAGAGAATAAATTTATACAATTTAATTATTTTACATTTAGTTCATTCTATGAGTTTACGCATGTATATTGGATTAAATTGTTGTAATATATAAATTATCTTAAAATTTTAAACGAAGGTTTATTTATTTATTTATTATATGAAACGTAATTTTATTTACATTCATTATTAGAAATCATAAATTATTTGTAATTACAATTAGTGAGCATAATTTTATTTCAATATTTTAGAGAATAAATTAATCTTATTGTACATTTAAAATTTAATTATTTTATATTTAGTTACATTCATTATGAGTTGGTGCATGTATATTGGATTAAATTATTGTATTATGTAAATTATTTTAAATTGTTATAGAAAGTTTTCTTTATGACAAGAAATCTAATTTGATTTACAATTATTTTAGTATGAATAACTTTATTTCAATAAATAGTACTACTTATAATTATGTGCAATATGAGAGATTTATTTTTTAATGGTGTATGTGAGTAAATATTTGATTAACATTTATGTAAATAGTGTTCTGCGTAATAAATTTATTTTACCGTCTACATTTTGGATTATGTAAATTAATATTAAATTATATTGTTATACCATATATTTTTTTAAAATCTAATTTTTAAGGTCTATTTCATTCATTATTAGAAATCTTAAATTATTTGTAGTTACATTTATACAAGTAATATTATTTCAAAAGATAGTATTTTAGGGAATAAATTGAATATATTTATAATTTTCTTATTTTCTATTTAGTTATATAAAGTATTGAGTTTTATTTAGTTGGATGATGCATGTGGTATTATATAAATTAATAGAAATTTTGTTTGCAAAATTTTAGTATTATATTTAGTATGAGTAATTTTATTTTAATAAGTAGTACATAAATTATTTATAATTACATTTAGTGAGAGTAATTTTATTTGAAAAAATATTATTTTAGAGAATAAATTTATCTTATTGTACATTTAAATTTTTATTATTTTATATTTAGTTATATTCAGTATAAGTTTATGCATGTATATTGGATTAAATTGTTGAATTATGTGAAATATTTTAAATTTTTAAAGAAAGTTTTTTTTTTAATGTTTGACAAGAAATCTAATTTTATTTACAATTATACTAGTATGAATAATTTTATTTGAATAAATAGTACTGCTTATAATTATGTGCAATATGAGAGATTTATTTTTTAATGGTGCACTTAGTAAATATTTGATTAATATTTATGTAAATAGTATTTTATGTAATAAATTTATTTTAGTGTGTACATTTTTCATTATGTAATTAAATATTAAATTATATTGTTATACCATATAATTTTTTTTTAAAATCTAATTTTTAAAGGTCTATTTCATTCATTGTTTGAAATCTTAAATTATTTGGAGTTGTACTAGTTTATTTATTTGGATGATTTAAATTAAATTGGGGCATCATATAAATTAATTGAAATTTTGTTTAGAAAATTTTAGTATGTGTAATTTTATTTAATAAACAGTACTATTTATAGTAATATATAATGCTGAAAATTTATTCATCTGAATTCTGTGTGATTGAATTTAAATAATAAAAATATAATTTTATTCATAATTATATTGAGTGCAAGTATTTTTGTGAATAATATTTTTAGGTAATAAATTACTTTTAGTATACATTTAGAATTTTGTGATTTTATTTGTAATTATATTCAATGTGTGTAATTTATTATTTTAAATTTATAATCGTATTCATTATGAGTAAATTTATTTCTAAAAATAGTATTTTAGAAAATTAATTTATCCGATACATTTAGTTTAGATATTAGACATTTTTAATTAATTATTGTAATTAGTTTAGTTACCTATTTTAAGTAATAAGTTATTCGATTAAGTCAAAAAAAGTTACCGAAAATTTAATTTTGATACTTTAAATTAAACAATATTTTGGAGAATGAATTTATATTAGTATATGTATGTTTTAATTATTTTAGTTGTAATTATTATCAATATAGAAAATTTATCTAGACTATCTAAATAAATATAAAATTACTATATAAATTTTTTAAAAATTTAATCATACATTATTTGTAATTACATTTAATTTAGAGAATAAATTTATACAATTTAGTTATTTTACATTTAGTTCATTCTATGAGTTTACGCATGTTTATTGGATTAAATTGTTGTAATATATAAATTATCTTAAAATTTTAAAGGAAGTTTTTTTTTTAATTTATTATATGAAACGTAATTTTATTTACATTCATTATTAGAAATCATAAATTATTTGTAATTACAATTAGTGAGCGTAATTTTATTTCAATATTTTAGAGAATAAATTAATCTTATTGTACATTTAAAATTTAATTATTTTATATTTAGTTACATTCATTATGAGTTGATGCATGTATATTGGATTAAATTATTGTATTATGTAAATTATTTTAAATTTTTAAAGAAAGTTTTTTTTTTAATGTTTGACAAGAAATCTAATTTTATTTACAATTATACTAGTATGAATAATTTTATTTGAATAAATAGTACTGCTTATAATTATGTGCAATATGAGAGATTTATTTTTTAATGGTGCACTTAGTAAATATTTGATTAATATTTATGTAAATAGTATTTTATGTAATAAATTTATTTTAGTGTGTACATTTTTCATTATGTAATTAAATATTAAATTATATTGTTATACCATATAATTTTTTTTTAAAATCTAATTTTTAAAGGTCTATTTCATTCATTGTTTGAAATCTTAAATTATTTGCAGTTGTACTAGTTTATTTATTTGGATGATTTAAATTAAATTGGGGCATCATATAAATTAATTGAAATTTTGTTTAGAAAATTTTAGTATGTGTAATTTTATTTAATAAACAGTACTATTTATAGTAATATATAATGCTGAAAATTTATTCATCTGAATTCTGTGTGATTGAATTTAAATAATAAAAATATAATTTTATTCATAATTATATTGAGTGCAAGTATTTCTGTGAATAATATTTTTAGGTAATAAATTACTTTTAGTATACATTTAGAATTTTGTGATTTTATTTGTAATTATATTCAATGTGTGTAATTTATTATTTTAAATTTATAATCGTATTCATTATGAGTAAATTTATTTCTAAAAATAGTATTTTAGAAAATTAATTTATCCGATACATTTAGTTTAGATATTAGACATTTTTAATTAATTATTGTAATTAGTTTAGTTACCTATTTTAAGTAATAAGTTATTCGATTAAGTCAAAAAAAGTTACCAAGAAAATTTAATTTTGATACTTTAAATTAAACAATATTTTGGAGAATGAATTTATATTAGTATATGTATGTTTTAATTATTTTAGTTGTAATTATTATCAATATAGAAAATTTATCTAGACTATCTAAATAAATATAAAATTACTATATAAATTTTTTAAAAATTTAATCATACATTATTTGTAATTACATTTAATTTAGAGAATAAATTTATACAATTTAATTATTTTACATTTAGTTCATTCTATGAGTTTACGCATGTATATTGGATTAAATTGTTGTAATATATAAATCTTAAAATTTTAAAGGAAGGTTTATTTATTTATTTATTATATGAAACGTAATTTTATTTACATTCATTATTAGAAATCATAAATTATTTGTAATTACAATTAGTGAGCATAATTTTATTTCAATATTTTAGAGAATAAATTAATCTTATTGTACATTTAAAATTTAATTATTTTATATTTAGTTACATTCATTATGAGTTGGTGCATGTATATTGGATTAAATTATTGTATTATGTAAATTATTTTAAATTGTTATAGAAAGTTTTCTTTATGACAAGAAATCTAATTTGATTTACAATTATTTTAGTATGAATAACTTTATTTCAATAAATAGTACTACTTATAATTATGTGCAATATGAGAGATTTATTTTTTAATGGTGTATGTGAGTAAATATTTGATTAACATTTATGTAAATAGTGTTCTGCGTAATAAATTTATTTTACCGTCTACATTTTGGATTATGTAAATTAATATTAAATTATATTGTTATACCATATATTTTTTTTAAAATCTAATTTTTAAAGGTCTATTTCATTCATTATTAGAAATCTTAAATTATTTGTAGTTACATTTATACAAGTAATATTATTTCAAAAGATAGTATTTTAGGGAATAAATTGAATATATTTATAATTTTCTTATTTTCTATTTAGTTATATAAAGTATTGAGTTTTATTTAGTTGGATGATGCATGTGGTATTATATAAATTAATAGAAATTTTGTTTGCAAAATTTTAGTATTATATTTAGTATGAGTAATTTTATTTTAATAAGTAGTACATAAATTATTTATAATTACATTTAGTGAGAGTAATTTTATTTGAAAAAATATTATTTTAGAGAATAAATTTATCTTATTGTACATTTAAATTTTTATTATTTTATATTTAGTTATATTCAGTATAAGTTTATGCATGTATATTGGATTAAATTGTTGAATTATGTGAAATATTTTAAATTTTTAAAGAAAGTTTTTTTTTTAATGTTTGACAAGAAATCTAATTTTATTTACAATTATACTAGTATGAATAATTTTATTTGAATAAATAGTACTGCTTATAATTATGTGCAATATGAGAGATTTATTTTTTAATGGTGCACTTAGTAAATATTTGATTAATATTTATGTAAATAGTATTTTATGTAATAAATTTATTTTAGTGTGTACATTTTTCATTATGTAATTAAATATTAAATTATATTGTTATACCATATAATTTTTTTTTAAAATCTAATTTTTAAAGGTCTATTTCATTCATTGTTTGAAATCTTAAATTATTTGGAGTTGTACTAGTTTATTTATTTGGATGATTTAAATTAAATTGGGGCATCATATAAATTAATTGAAATTTTGTTTAGAAAATTTTAGTATGTGTAATTTTATTTAATAAACAGTACTATTTATAGTAATTTATAATGCTGAAAATTTATTCATCTGAATTCTGTGTGATTGAATTTAAATAATAAAAATATAATTTTATTCATAATTATATTGAGTGCAAGTATTTTTGTGAATAATATTTTTAGGTAATAAATTACTTTTAGTATACATTTAGAATTTTGTGATTTTATTTGTAATTATATTCAATGTGTGTAATTTATTATTTTAAATTTATAATCGTATTCATTATGAGTAAATTTATTTCTAAAAATAGTATTTTAGAAAATTAATTTATCCGATACATTTAGTTTAGATATTAGACATTTTTAATTAATTATTGTAATTAGTTTAGTTACCTATTTTAAGTAATAAGTTATTCGATTAAGTCAAAAAAAGTTACCAAGAAAATTTAATTTTGATACTTTAAATTAAACAATATTTTGGAGAATGAATTTATATTAGTATATGTATGTTTTAATTATTTTAGTTGTAATTATTATCAATATAGAAAATTTATCTAGACTATCTAAATAAATATAAAATTACTATATAAATTTTTTAAAAATTTAATCATACATTATTTGTAATTACATTTAATTTAGAGAATAAATTTATACAATTTAATTATTTTACATTTAGTTCATTCTATGAGTTTACGCATGTATATTGGATTAAATTGTTGTAATATATAAATTATCTTAAAATTTTAAGGAAGGTTTATTTATTTATTTATTATATGAAACGTAATTTTATTTACATTCATTATTAGAAATCATAAATTATTTGTAATTACAATTAGTGAGCATAATTTTATTTCAATATTTTAGAGAATAAATTAATCTTATTGTACATTTAAAATTTAATTATTTTATATTTAGTTACATTCATTATGAGTTGGTGCATGTATATTGGATTAAATTATTGTATTATGTAAATTATTTTAAATTGTTATAGAAAGTTTTCTTTATGACAAGAAATCTAATTTGATTTACAATTATTTTAGTATGAATAACTTTATTTCAATAAATAGTACTACTTATAATTATGTGCAATATGAGAGATTTATTTTTTAATGGTGTATGTGAGTAAATATTTGATTAACATTTATGTAAATAGTGTTCTGCGTAATAAATTTATTTTACCGTCTACATTTTGGATTATGTAAATTAATATTAAATTATATTGTTATACCATATATTTTTTTTAAAATCTAATTTTTAAAGGTCTATTTCATTCATTATTAGAAATCTTAAATTATTTGTAGTTACATTTATACAAGTAATATTATTTCAAAAGATAGTATTTTAGGGAATAAATTGAATATATTTATAATTTTCTTATTTTCTATTTAGTTATATAAAGTATTGAGTTTTATTTAGTTGGATGATGCATGTGGTATTATATAAATTAATAGAAATTTTGTTTGCAAAATTTTAGTATTATATTTAGTATGAGTAATTTTATTTTAATAAGTAGTACATAAATTATTTATAATTACATTTAGTGAGAGTAATTTTATTTGAAAAAATATTATTTTAGAGAATAAATTTATCTTATTGTACATTTAAATTTTTATTATTTTATATTTAGTTATATTCAGTATAAGTTTATGCATGTATATTGGATTAAATTGTTGAATTATGTGAAATATTTTAAATTTTTAAAGAAAGTTTTTTTTTAATGTTTGACAAGAAATCTAATTTTATTTACAATTATACTAGTATGAATAATTTTATTTGAATAAATAGTACTGCTTATAATTATGTGCAATATGAGAGATTTATTTTTTAATGGTGCATGTAAGTAAATATTTGATTAATATTTATGTAAATAGTATTTTATGTAATAAATTTATTTTAGTGTGTACATTTTTCATTATGTAATTAAATATTAAATTATATTGTTATACCATATAATTTTTTTTTAAAATCTAATTTTTAAAGGTCTATTTCATTCATTGTTTGAAATCTTAAATTATTTGTAGTTGTACTAGTTTATTTATTTGGATGATTTAAATTAAATTGGGGCATCATATAAATTAATTGAAATTTTGTTTAGAAAATTTTAGTATTATGTTTAGTATGTGTAATTTTATTTAATAAACAGTACTATTTATAGTAATATATAATGCTGAAAATTTATTCATCTGAATTCTGTGTGATTGAATTTAAATAATAAAAATATAATTTTATTCATAATTATATTGAGTGCAAGTATTTCTGTGAATAATAGTTTTAGGTAATAAATTACTTTTAGTATATATTTAGAATTTTGTGATTTTATTTGTAATTATATTCAATGTGTGTAATTTATTATTTTAAATTTATAATCGTATTCATTATGAGTAAATTTATTTCTAAAAATAGTATTTTAGAAAATTAATTTATCCGATACATTTAGTTTAGATATTAGACATTTTTAATTAATTTTTGTAATTAGTTTAGTTACCTATTTTAAGTAATAAGTTATTCGATTAAGTCAAAAAAAGTTACCACGAAAATTTAATTTTGATACTTTAAATTAAACAATATTTTGGAGACTGAATTTATATTAGTATATGTATGTTTTAATTATTTTAGTTGTAATTATTATCAATATAGAAAATTTATCTAGACTATCTAAATAATATAAAATTACTATATAAATTTTTTAAAAATTTAATCATACATTATTTGTAATTACATTTAATTTAGAGAATAAATTTATACAATTTAGTTATTTTACATTTAGTTCATTCTATGAGTTTACGCATGTATATTGGATTAAATTGTTGTAATATATAAATTATCTTAAAATTTTAAAGGAAGTTTTTTTTTTAATTTATTATATGAAATGTAATTTTATTTACATTCATTATTAGAAATCATAAATTATTTGTAATTACAATTAGTTAGCGTAATTTTATTTCAATATTTTAGAGAATAAATTAATCTTATTGTACATTTAAAATTTAATTATTTTATATTTAGTTACATTCATTATGAGTTGATGCATGTATATTGGATTAAATTATTGTATTATGTAAATTATTTTAAATTGTTAAAGAAAGTTTTTTTTATGACAGGAAATCTAATTTGATTTACAATTATTTTAGTATGAATAACTTTATTTCAATAAATAGTACTACTTATAATTGTGTGCAATATGAGAGATTTATTTTTTAATGGTGTATGTGAGTAAATATTTGATTAATATTTATGTAAATCGTGTTCTACGTAATAAATTGATTTTACTGTCTACATTTTGGATTATGTAAATTAATATTAAATTATATTGTTATACCATATATTTTTTTTAAAATCTAATTTTTAATGGTCTATTTCATTCATTATTAGAAATCTTAAATTATTTATTTTTACATTTATACAAGTAATATTATTTCAAAAGATAGTTTTTAGGGAATAAATTGAATATATTTATTATTTTCTTATTTTATATTTAGTTATATAAAGTATTGAGTTTTATTTAGTTGGATGATGCACATTTATTAAATTAAATTTGGTATTATATAAATTAATAAAAAACTTGTTTAGAAAACTTTTGTATTATATTTAGTATGAGTAATTTTATTTTAATAAACAGTACTATTTGTAGTTATATATAGTACTAAAAATTTATTTATTTGAATTGTGTATGTGATTGAATTTAAATAATAAAAATATAATTTTATTCATAATTTTATTGAGTGCGAGTATTTTTATTTATGCGAATAATAGTTTTAGGTAATAAAATTATTTTAGTATACATTTAGAATTTTGTGATTTTATTTATAATTATATTCAATGTGAGTAATTTATTAATTTATATTTATAATTGTATGTAAATTTATTTCAAAAAATAGTATTTTAAGAAATTAATTTATCTTAGATATAGTTTAGATATTAGACATTTTTAATTAATTCTAGTAATTATTTTAGTTACCTATTTAAGTAATAAGTTATTTGATTAAGTCTAAAAAAGTGACCAAGAAAATTTAATTTTAATACTTTAAATTAATCTCGAGAATAAATTTATGTTATATGTTTTAATGATTTTAGTTGTAATTATTATCAATATGGTAATTTATCTAGTCTGTCTAAATAAATATAAAATTACTATATATTTTTTTTAAAAAATTAATCATAAATTATTTATAATTACTTTTAATGTGTAATTTTTTTTTCAAAAATAGTATTTTAGCAAATAAACTTGTACGTTTAGCATTTAATTATTTTATATTTAGTTATGGATTAAGTTGTTGTATTATGTAAATTATCTAAAAAAATTAAAGAAAGTTTTTTTTTATTACATGAAATCTAATTTTATTTACATTCATTATTAGAAATCATAAATGATTTATAATTACATTTAGTGAGAGTAATTTTATTTCCAAAAAACATTATTTTAAAGAATAAATTTAAGTCAAACAAAGTGACCAAGAAAATTTAATTTTGATACTTTACATTAAATACTATTTTGGAGAATATATTTATATTAGTATATGTATGTTTTAATTATTTTAAAAATTATCAATATGGTAATTTATCTAGACTATCTAAATAAATATAAAATTACTATATCATTTTTTTAAAAATTTAATCTAAATTATTTATAATTACATTTAATGAGTAATAGTATTTTAGAGAATAAATTTATACAATTTAATTATTTTATATTTAGTTACATCTATGAGTACTCATGTATATTGTAATATGTAAATTATCTTAAATTTTTAAAGAAAGTTTTTATTTATTTATGAAATCTAATTTTATTTACATTCATTATTAGAAATCATAAATTATTTGTAATTAAGAGTATTTTATTTCAAAAAATATTATTTTAGAGAATAAATTAATCTTATTGTACATTTAAAATTTAATTATTTTATATTTTCTATACTAAAAGTATGCAAAATGGTGCAATTTGATTGGTAGGTTGACTAGATTGCATGAAATCATTCTAAACCACATTACACTTGATTATAACACCAAAGCATCAATTTTTGTCATCTCCCTAGCCCATAAATGTGGGTCAACCTATCATAACCCTCCACTTATCTCTCTGCAAAATGTCAAGAAAATCATTTTCATCCATATTTTCTTGTGGAAGCTCCTAAAAAATAACCAACCCTTCTTGTCCTTAGTTTCTCCCAAATTTCCACACTCTCTTACTCACAACAATTGATCAATCCATAGGAATCCATAGAACACAAACTAGAATAAGTTTCCACCATTTTATGCTTGAAAATGGTCGATTGTGAAGGTTAATTCCAATTTAATCAATGTATTTTCTTTTTCAATGTTTCTTATAATGAATTTGTAGTATGTTGGATGGTCACATATTTTGGTATGTTTTTTGTCTGAATGAAAACTCAAGTGCGATAGACTTGAAGCCAAAACCTAGCTAGTTAAGCTAGTTTCTAGCAAAATTGATAGTTTTGTGAAATATGCTTAATTTACTTGTTTCCATTAATCTTGTCATGCTTACATCGTGTTTGGAAGTGCCCACAAATGATTGTGAGCAATAGCAATTAATTTGCTTAATTGAAGTTTAGAATCAATTTAAGTTAGAAACGAGTTTACGTCATTTTAATTCGGATTATGTTCATGTTTTGTGGGCTGCCCTAATAATTATGTTTGAATTATTAATTATTTAATGGTTGCCCTAATGTTTAATGCCTTGAATTAGTAGTAAAATATGGAGTATGCATTGTTCTTGAGGTTATGCGATTGATATGGAATTGTTTACAAAATATTGAAAAGTGTGTATGATTTTAACTAGAATAGACCAAATGATTTACAAAAAGGGTATTAAAAGGTACATGATTTGATTATGTTAGGCCTTTAGCACATCATATCTTCCAAAGAGATTGACATTTTCACTTAACACAAAGTGGACTTGAGGTAAGTTGAAACTTTCATTTGCTGTATCACAAGAATCATATAATGTTATTCATATTTTAATGTGATTGTCATTCTTTGTCAAATGATGTAATGTTTGATGCATTCATGGTTTATGAAACATAATCCTATTAAGAATATAATGAGGTTTTTGAAAAAAAAGTATGGTACTTGATTGACGGTCGGGTAGGCAAGGGACGCAGACGGAATCGACTGACCCAAAAAATGGTGACAAATACTTGAGGTTAAAAAACTGGTATAGGAAAGCCACAATGAATGAGACAGAATACGGCAAATACCTGAGATTAAAAAATCAAGTATGGGAACACCATATTATTCCTCTTATTGGCCAATCTTTATAAACAGGTTCCGAAAATCATGGTCTATCGCTATTAATTAGGTACCATACTTTAGGGGTCCTAAGTAATGATTTATGAATGAAAGTTATGAAATTGAATAATGCATTTAATCATTTATATTAGTTGCATGTACGCTATTTGTTATTGCATTAGTTTTGCTTTACCGAGCCATTAGCTCATTAGATTCATGTAATGCAAGTGGAAATGTATAGATTTAGAGGTAGACTGAGTCTCCAGAGCGGCCGGACAAAGATTTGTTCTTATGCTATGCTTCGAGCTGTTTTGTAGCCTATTTTGAAAAGTCTATTTTGTTTTTAAATAATCCGCTCTGTTATGATTTTGTAAACAAATGTACTCAGTTTTGATTTATGTAAATGGTGTGTTTAAAACGAAATGAAAGAACAAATGAATTCAAGTTCTTTCTCGTATCGCCAAAAGGGAAACTTTTATTAAAACCATCACTCTAATATTGATGGACAGTTAAGATTTCTTGACTTAACTGTATCAGCTTATTTAGGTTCTGCAGTTAGGTTAAGGGGTGTTACAGTTTGTGGTGTTTAGTCATTCTTGCAGACAAAAGAAGGTATACGAACACATCCTGGTTGGGAAACTCGGTTAACTATTTATTTATTTGCCTTTATGTTTACTTGATTAGATTTCATTTTATGTTATTGTCATGATTTTGCATTTATTATTAGCTGGGGAATGGAATGAGATTGTAATGCCCAATTATCTCCTACATAGCCAATAATAAACATTTTGCATGAATATGCATCTGATCAATACGCGTTATCGGATTATGGCATACAAATAGTATGATTGCACGAACGTGAATAATTGTTACTTTGTGCTCCACTTATGCTTTAACATGCACTAGTACATGAAATATGAGATCACACTTTTATTTTTCGATTAACATATTACTCAAGTGACTTTCTGCAGTGAAAAGCTCCGTATCTCGATTGAGAAAGATTGATGTGTTGAATGGCCATGAAATGAATTATTTGTATTGATCCATACTTGTTACATTCTAAAGTGATTATTTGCCTAAATATTTGCTTGAAATATGTTACATTTGGCTAAGAACTAAAAGTATGCAAAATGGTGTAATTTGATTGGTAGGTTGACTAGGTTGCATGAAATCATTCTAAACCGCATTACACTTGATTATAACACCAAAGTATCAATTTTTGTCATCTCTCTAGCGTATAAACATGGGTCAACCTATTATAACCCTCCACTTATCTCTCTGCGAAATGTCAAGAAAATTATTTTCATCCATATTTTCTTGTGGAAGCTCCTCAAAAACGACCAACACTTCTTGTCCTTAGTTTTTTCCAAATTTCCACACTCTCTTACTCACAACAATTGATCAATCCATAGGAATCCATAGAACACAAATTAGAACAAGTTTCCACCCTTTTGTGCTTGAAAATGGTCGATTGTGAAGGTTAATTCTAATTTAATCAATGTATTTTCTTTTTCAATGTTTATTATGATGAATTTGTAGTATCTTGGATGGTCACATGTTTTGGTATGTTTTTTGTCTGAATGAAAACTCAAGTGGGATAGACTTGAAGCCAAAACCTAGCTAGTTAAGCTAGTTTCTAGCAAAATTGATAGTCTTGTGAAATATGCTTAATTTACTTGTTTCCATTAATCTTGTCATGCTTATATTGTGTTTGGAAGTGCCGACAAATGATTGTGAGCAATAGCAATTAATTTGCTTAATTGAAGTTTAGAATCAATTTAAATTAGAACCGAGTTTACGTCATTTTAATTCGGATTGTGTTTATATTTTGTGGGCTGCCCTAATAATTATGTTTGAATTATTAGTTATTTAATGGTTGTCCTAATGTTTAATGCCTTGAATTAGTAGTAAAATACGGAGTATGCATTGTTTTTGAGGTTATGCGATTAACAAAAGATTGAAAAGTGTGTATGATTTTAACTAGAATAGACCAAATGATTTACAAAAATGGTATTAAAAGGTACATGATTTGATTATGTTAGGCCTTTAGCACATCCTATCTTCCAAAGAGATTGACATTTTCACTTAGCACAAAGTGGACTTGAGGTAAGTTGAAACTTTCATTTGCTGTATCGCAAGAATGATATAATGTTATTCATATTTTAATGTGATTGTCATTATTTGTCAAATGATGTAATGTTTGATGCATTCATGATTTATGAAACATGATACTATTAAGAATATAATGAGGTTTTTGAAAAAAAAGTATGGTACTTGATTGACGGTCGGGGAGGCAAGGGATGCGGGAGGAATCGACGGACCCAACAAATGGTGGCAAATACTTGAGATTGAAAAATCGATATAGAAAAACCACAATGAATGAGACAGAATACGGCTAATACATGAGGTTAAAAAATCAAGTATCGAAACCCCGTATTATTCCTCTTATTGGCCAATCTTTACGAACAGGTTCCGAAAATCATGGTCTATCGCTATTAGTTAGGTACCACATTTCAGGGGTCCTAAGTAATGATTTGTGACTGAAAGTTATGAAATCGAATAATGCATTTAATCATTTATATTATTTGCATGTACGCTATTTGTTATTGCATTAGTTTCGCCTTATCGAGCCATTTGCTCATTAGATTCATGTAATGCAAGTGGAAATGTATAGGTTTAGAGGTAAACTGAGTCTCCAGAGCGGCCGGACAAAGATTTGTTCATATGCTATGTTTCGAGCTATTTTGTAGCCTATTTTGAAAAGTCTGTTTTGTTTTTAAATAATCCGCTCTGTTATAATTTTGTAAACAAATGTACTCAGTTTTGATTTATATAAATAGTGTGTTTAAAACGAAATGAAAGAACAAATGAATTCAAGTTCTTTCTCGTATCGCCAAAAGGAAAACTTTTATTAAAACCATAACTCTAATATTGATGGAAAGTTAAGATTTCTTGACTTAACTGTATCAGCTTATTTAGGTTCTGCAGTTAGGTTAAGGGGTGTTATAGTTTGTGGTGTTTAGTCATTCTTGCAGACAAAAGAAGGCATATGAACACATCCTGGTTGGGAAACTCGGTCAACTATTTATTTATTTGCCTTTATGTTTACTTGATTAGATTTCATTTTATGTTATTGTCATGATTTTGCATTTATTATTAGCTGGGGAATGGAATGAGATTGTAACGCTCAATTATCTCCTACATAGCCAATAATAAACATTTTGCATGAATATGCATCTGATCAATACGCGTTATCGGATTATGGCATACAAATAGTATGATTGCACGAACGTGAATAATTGTTACTTTGTGCTCCACTTATGCTTTAACATGCACTAGTACATGAAATATGAGATCACACTTTTATTTTTCGATTAACATATTACTCAAGTGACTTTCTGCAGTGAAAAGCTCCGTATCTCGATTGAGGAAGATTGATGTGTTGAATGACCATGAAATGAATTATTTGTATTGCTGCATACTTGTTACATTCTAAAGTGATTATTTACCTAAATATTTGCTTGAAATATGTTACATTTGACTAAGAACTAAAAGTATGCAAAATGGTGCAATTTGATTGGTAGGTTGACTAGGTTGCATGAAATCATTCTAAACAGCATTACACTTGATTATAACACTAAAGCATCAATTTTTATCATCTCCCTAGCACATAAACGTGGGTCAACCTATTATAACCCTCTACTTATCTCTCTGCGAAATGTCAAGAAAATCATTTTTATTCATATTTTCTTGTGGAAGCTCCTCAAAAACGACCAACACTTGTTGTCCTTAGTTTCTTCCAAATTTCCACACTCTCTTACTCACAACAATTGATCAATCCATAGGAATTCATAGAAAACAAACTAGAACAAGTTTCCACCCTTTTGTGCTTGAAAATGGTCGATTGTGAAGGTTAATTCTAATTTAATCAAGGTATTTTCTTTTTCAATGTTTATTATGATGAATTTGTAGTATCTTGATCGTCACATGTTTTGGTATGTTTTTTGTCTGAATGAAAACTCAAGTGGGATAGACTTGAAGCCAAAACCTAGCTAGTTAATCTAGTTTCTAGCAAAATTTATACTCTTGTGAAATATGCTTAATTTACTTATTTCCATTAATCTTGTCATGCTTACATTGTGTTTGGAAGTGCCCTCAAATGATTGTGAGCAATAGCAATTAATTTGCTTAATTGAAGTTTAGACCCATCTTAAATTGAAATATAAGGGAATCAAGCTTAATCTAATGAATCAGCCCATTAAGAGCATCTTTGAAACTTTTAGCCCCCGCCATTATTATTAGGCAACCAGCAACATGAATTGGATCCTTTCATGATGTTTCGTTATTCGCATCGTTAAATGTTGCGAACCTCACAATGAAAAATGATACCCGAACATCCATTAGGGTATTTTTCTTGCGATTGTCTTAATTTACAATCAGAATATTTTAAAAACAATGACCTTAACCCATTATCTATTAAAAGATAAGAAATAAAGGTATAAGAACTTTGGAGGACGGCACTGAAGATAGATGAGAAAGAATGGGAGTGATAAGTTAAGGATGATCGTCACAAAAAGAATCTTCATAAGTTAAGAAAATAGTTTTTTGAAATACCTAAGAGGAAAACTCTCACAAATATTATTTCAATCTTGATTTAATTTCTATTAGGAGTTTTATAAATTCGTATTAATAAATAACTTAAAAGAAAAATAAATTGAATCCAAGACAACTAAATTGTATAATTAGGAAAGTAAAATATAACAACGATTTATTGTCTTGAAAATTGGAAAGCAATTTGGCCTTTATATGCATAGCCTTTATTTTGTAACAATATAGCGAAATTGCCAAATTTTCTAGCTTGCCTTATACCCAAATCAATCAACGTGTTGAAATTGATCAATTGAAAAACTTTTCTAAATGACATTATTTTTGACCCATCTTAAATTGAAATATAATGGAATCAAGCTTAATAAAATGAATCAGCCCATTAAGAGCATCTTTGAACCTTTTAGCCCTCGTCCTTATTATTAGGCAACCAGGAACATGAATTGGATCCTTT
This sequence comes from Paulownia fortunei, assembly GCA_019321725.1. Classification (NCBI taxonomy): domain Eukaryota; kingdom Viridiplantae; phylum Streptophyta; class Magnoliopsida; order Lamiales; family Paulowniaceae; genus Paulownia; species Paulownia fortunei. Next base: position 5,975 of record JAGSPU010000815.1, on the reverse strand, counting down.
CATGAAGTTCCGTTATTCGCATCATTAAATATCGCGAACCTCATAATGAAAAATGATACCCGAACATCCATTATGGTATTTTTCCTGCGATCGTCTTAATTTACAATCATAATCTTTTAAGAACAATGACCTTAACCTATTATCTATTAAAAGATAAGAAACAAAGGTATAAGAACTTTGGGAGGACGGCACACTAAAGATAGATGAGAAAGAATGAGAGTGATAAGTTAAGGATGATCGTCACAAAAAGAATCTTCATAAATTAAGAAAATAGTTCTCTGAAATACCTAAGAGGAAAACTCTCACAAACATTATTTCAATCTTGATTTAATTTCTATTAGGAGTTTTATAAAGTCATATTAATGAATAACTTAAAAGAAAAATAAATCAAATCTAAGACAACTAATCCGTATAGTTAGGAAAGTAAAATATAACAACGATTTATTGTCTTGAAAATAGGAAAGCAATTTGGCCTTTATCTGCATTGCCTTTATTTGGTAACAACATAGTGAGATAGCCAAATTTTCTGGCTTGGCTTATACCTAAATCAACCAACGTGTTAAAATTGATAAATTGAAAAACTTTCCTTATTGACATTATTTTCAATCCATCTTAAATTGAAATATAATGGAATCAAGCTTAATATAATGAATCAACCCATTAAAAGCATCTTTGAACCTTTTAGCCCTCGTCCTTATTATTAGGCAACCAGGAACATGAATTGAATACTTTCATGATGTTTCGTTATTCGCATCATCAAATGTTGCGAACCTCATAATGAAAAATGATACCCGAACATCCATTAGGGTATTTTCCTGCGATCGTCTTAATTTACAATCATAATCTTCTAAGAACAATGACCTTAACCCATTATCAATTAAAAGATAAAAATAAAGGCATAAGAACTTTGGGAGGACGACACACTGAAGATAGATGAGAAAGAATGGGAGTGATAAGTTAAGGATGATCGTCACAAAAAGATTTTTCATAAGTTAAGAAAATAGTTCTCTGAAATACCTAAGAGGAAAACTGTCACAAACATTATTTCAATCTTGATTTAATTTCTACTAGGAGTTAAATAAAGTCGTATTAATAAATAACTTAAAAGAAAAATAAATTAAATCCAAGACAACTAAATCGTATAATTAGGAAAGTAAAATATAACAACGATTTATTGTCTTGAAAATTGGAAAGCAATTTGGCCTTTATATGCATAGCCTTTATTTTGTAACAACATAGCAAAATTGCCAAATTTTCTGGCTTGCCTTATACCCAAATCAATCAACGTGTTGAAATTGATCAATTGAAAAACTTTCCTAAATGACATTATTTTCGACCTATCTTAAATTGAAATATAATGGAATCAAGCTTAATAAAATGAATCAGCCCATTAAGAGTATCTTTGAACCTTTTAGCCCTTGTCCTTATTATTAGGCAACTAGGAACATGAATTGGATCCTTTCATGATGTTCCGTTATTCGCATCATTAAATATTGCGAACCTCATAATGAAAAATGATACCCGAACATACATTAGGGTATTTTTTCTGCGATCGTCTTAATTTATAATCATAATATTTTAAGAACAATGACCTTAACTCATTATCTATTAAAAGATAAGAAACAAAGGTATAAGAACTTTGATAGGACGGCACACTAAAGATAGATGAGAAAGAATGGGAGTGATAAGTTAAGGATGATCGTCACAAATAGAATCTTCATAAGTTAAGAAAATAGTTTTCTGAAATACCTAAGAGGAAAACTCTCACAAACATTATTTCAACATTGATTTAATTTCTATTAGGAGTTTTATAAAGTCGTATTAATAAATAACTTAAAAAAAAATAAATTAAATAAAAGACAACTAAATCGTATAATTAGGAAAGTAAAATATAACAATGATTTATTGTCTTGAAAATTGGAAAGCAATTTGGCCTTTATATGCATAGCCTTTATTTGGTAACAATATAGTGAAATTGCCAAATTATCTGGCTTGCCTTATACCCAAATCAATCAACGTGTTGAAATTGATAAATTGAAAAACTTTCCTAAATGACATTATTTTCGACCCATCTTAAATTGAAATATAATGGAATCAAACTTAATATAATGCATCAGCCCATTAAGAGCATCTTTGAACCTTTTAGCCCTCGCCCTTATTATTAGGGAACCAGGAACATGAATTGGATCCTTTCATGATGTTCCGTTATTCGCATCATCAAATGTTGCGAACCTTATAATGAAAAATGATACCTGAACATCCATTAGGGTATTTTTCCTGCGATCGTCTTAATTCACAATCATAATCTTTTAAGAACAATGACTTTAACCCATTATCTATTAAAAGATAAGAAACAAAGGTATAAGAACTTTGGGAGGACGGCACACTGAAGATAGATGAGAAAGAATGAAAGTGATAAGTTAAGGATGATCGTCACAAAAAGAATCTTCATAAGTTAAGAAAATAGTTCTCTGAAATACCTAAGAGGAAAACTCTCACAAACATTATTTCAATCTTGATTTAATTTCTATTAGGAGTTTTACAAAGTCGTATTAATAAATAACTTAAAAGAAAAATAAATTAAATCCAAGACAACTAATCCGTATAATTAGGAAAGTAAAATACAACAACGATTTATTGTCTTAAAAATAGGAAAGCAATTTGGCCTTTATCTGCATTGCCTTTATTTGGTAACAATATAGTGAAATTGCCAAATTTTCTGGCTTGCCTTATACCTAAATAAACCAACGTGTTGAAATTGATCAATTGAAAAACTTTACTTAATGACATTATTTTCGATCCATCTTAAATTGAAATATAATGGAATCAAGCTTAATATAATGAATCAGCCCATTAAGAGCATCTTTGAACCCTTTAGCCCTCGCTCTTATTATTAAGCAACCAGAAACATGAATTAGATCATTTCACGATGTTCCGTTATTCACATCATTAAATGTTGCGAACCTCATAATGAAAAATGACACCCGAATATCCATTAGGGTATTTTTCCTGCGGTCGTTTTAATCTGCAATCACAATCTTTTAAAAACAATGACTTTAACCCATTATCTATTAAAAGATAAGAAACAAAGGTATAAGAACTTTGGGAGGACGGCACTGAATATAGATGAGAAAGAATGTGGGTGATAAGTTAAGGATGATCGTCATAAAAAGAATCTTCATAAGTTAAGAAAATAATTTTCTGAAATACCTAAGAGGAAAACTCTCACAAACATTATTTCAATCTTGATTTACGTTCTATTAGGAGTTTTACACAGTCGTATTAATAAATAACATAAAAGAAAAATAAATCAAATCCTAGATAATTAATCCATATAATCAGGAAAGTAAATATAACAACGATTTATTGTTTTGAAAATAGGAGAGCAATTTGGCCTTTATATGCATAGCCTTTATTTTCTAACAATATAGCGAAATTGCCAAATTTTCTGGCTTGCCTTATACCCAAATCAATCAACGTGTTGAAATTGATCAATTGAAAAACTTTTCTAAATGACATTATTTTCGACCCATCTTAAATTGAAATATAATGGAATCAAACTTAATAAAATGAATCAGCCCATTAAGAGCATCTTTGAACCTTTTAGCCCTCGTCCTTATTATTAGGCAACCAGGAACATGAATTGGATCCTTTCATGATGTTCCGTTATTCGCATTATCAAATGTTGCGAACCTCATAATGAAAAATGATACCCGAACATCCATTAGGGTATTTTCCTGCGATCGTCTTAATTTACAATCATAATCTTCTAAGAACAATGACCTTAACTCATTATCTATTAAAAGATCAGAAAGAAAGGTATAAGAACTTTGGGAGGACGGCACTGAAGATAGATGAGAAAGAATGGGAGTGATAAGTTAAGGATGATCGTCACAAAAAGAATTTTCATAAGTTAAGAAAATGGTTCTCTGAAATATCTAAGAGGAAAACTCTCACAAACATTATTTCAATCTTGATTTAATTTCTATTAGGAGTTTTATAAAGTCATATTAATAAATAACTTAAAAGAAAAATATATCAAATCCAAGACAACTAATCCGTATAATTAGGAAAGTAAAATACAACAATGATTTATTGTCCTGAAAATAGGAAAGCAATTTTGCCCTTATCTGCATTGCCTTTATTTGGTAACAACATAGTGAAATTGCCAAAGTTTCTGGCTTGGCTTATACCTAAATCAACCAATGTGTGGAAATTGATAAATTGAAAAACTTTCCTTATTGACATTATTTTCGATCCATCTTAAATTGAAATATAATGGAATCATGCTTAATATAATGAATCAACCCATTAAGAGCATCTTTGAACCCTTTAGCCCTCGCCCTTATTATTAGGCAACCAGGAACATGAATTGGATCGTTTCACGATGTTTCGTTATTCACATCATTAAATGTTGCGAACCTCATAATGAAAAATGACACCCGAATATCCATTAGGGTATTTTTTCTGCGATCGTCTTAATTTACAATCATAATCTTTTAAAACTAATGACCTTAACCCATTATCTATTAAAAGATAAGAAACAAAGGTATAAGAACTTGGGAGGACGGCACTGAAGATAGATGAGAAAGAATGGGAGTGATAAGTTAAGGATGATCGTCACAAAAGAAATCTTCATAAGTTAAGAAAATAGTTCTCTGAAATACCTAAGAGGAAAACTCTCACAAACATTATTTCAATCTTGATTTAATTTCTGTTAGGAGTTTTATAAAGTCATATTAATAAATAACTTAAAAGAAAAATAAATCAAATTCAAGACAACTAATCCGTATAATCAGGAAATTAAAATACAACAACGATTTATTGTTCTGAAAATAGGAAAGCAATTTGGCCCTTATCTGCATTGCCTTTATTTGGTAACAACATAGTGAAATTGCCAAAGTTTCTGGCTTGGCTTATACCTAAATCAACCAACGTGTGCAAATTGATAAATTGAAAAACTTTCCTTATTGACATTATTTTCGATCCATCTTAAATTGAAATATAATGGAATCATGCTTAATATAATGAATCAGCCCATTAAGAGCATCTTTGAACCCTTTAGCCCTCGCCCTTATTATTAGGCAACCAGGAACATGAATTGGATCGTTTCACGATGTTTCGTTATTCACATCATTAAATGTTGCGAACCTCATACTGAAAAATGACTTCTGAATATCCATTAGGGTATTTTTTCTGCGATCGTCTTAATTTACAATCATAATCTTTTAAAACCAATGACCTAACCCATTATCTATTAAAAGATAAGAAACAAAGGTATAAGAACTTTGGGAGGACGGCACTGAAGATAGATGAGAAAGAATGGGAGTGATAAGTTAAGGATGATCGTCACAAAAAAAATCTTCATAAGTTAAGAAAATAGTTCTCTGAAATACCTAAGAGGAAAACTCTCACAAACATTATTTCAATCTTGATTTAATTTCTATTAGGAGTTTTATAAAGTCGTATTAATAAATAACTTAAAAGAAAAATAAATCAAATCAAGACAACTAATCCGTATAATCAGGAAAGTAAAATACAACAATGATTTATTGTTCTGAAAATAGGAAAGCAATTTGGCCTTATCTGCATTGCCTTTATTTGGTAACAACATAGTGAAATTGCCAAAGTTTCTGGCTTGGGTTATACCTAAATCAACCAACGTGTGGAAATTGATAAATTGAAAAACTTTCCTTATTGACATTATTTTCGATCCATCTTAAATTGAAATATAATGGAATCATGCTTAATATAATGAATCAGCCCATTAAGAGCATCTTTGAACCTTTAGCCCTCGCCCTTATTATTAGGCAACCAGGAACATGAATTGGATCGTTTCACGATGTTTCGTTATTCACATCATTAAATGTTGCGAACCTCATACTGAAAAATGACTTCTGAATATCCATTAGGGTATTTTTTCTGCGATCGTCTTAATTTACAATCATAATCTTTTAAAACCATGACCTTAACCC
>JAGSPU010001491.1:0-21784 GCA_019321725.1 Paulownia fortunei | reverse complement strand
AATCCAAAAAACCCAAATTATTGCTATTTGGGTGTCCACGGTACAAATCCTGGCTACCGACCCTATTGTTACTCTTCTCTCTCCTTCTGTATTTCAAGATGCAGAATCCAAGAAACCAAGGTTTTTGCCGATGAAATTTTCAACCACACCCTTTTCCTAATATCACTCTTGTATTCTATATTTTAGGATATCAAAATCCAAAAAATCCTAATTTTTTGAACTAAAATTTTCACCCCCGCTTTCTAGCTAACATCTTTCATGTGTTCTATATTTTGAGATACGGAATTAGGAAAACCCTAAATTTTCTTTCTAGCTAACATCTTTCATGTGTTCTATATTTTGAGATACGGAATTAGGAAAACCCTAAATTTTCCAACTTAAAATTTCACATTACAAACTACAGACCACCCCCATGCCTCGCTACTCTCTTTTATGTTTAGTGTACTACGATGTAGAATTCACAAAATCCTATTTTTTTGCTGCTTAAATTTTCACATTACAAACCTAAGGCCACCCTCTCATTGCACTCTAACTAATGTTCTGTAATTCAGGGTGTGAAATCCAAAAACCCTAGTTTATGCTAATGACATTTTCACCCGCACCTATTTCAGGATGTAGATTCGGAAAAACCATAATTATTGTTGCTAGAATTTTCACACTACAAACTCAAGGCTGACCCCACCCCCTACTACTCTCTCTTGTGTTTAGTATTCCATGATGTATAATCTAAAAAACCCAAATTATTGCTATTTAGGTGTCCACGGTGCAAATCCTAGCTACCGACCCTATTGCTACTCTCTTCTCTCATTCTCTATTTCAAGATGCAGAATCCAAGAAACCAAGGTTTTTGCCGATGAAATTTTCAACCCCACCCTCTTCCTAATATAACTCTTGTGTTCTATATTTTAGGATTTAAAATCCAAAAAATCGTAATTTTTGGAACTAAAATTTTTCCCCCACTTTCTAGCTAACATCTTTCATGTGTTCTATATTTTGAGATACGGAATTAGGTAAACCCTAAATTTTCTTTCTAGCTAACATCTTTCATGTGTTCTATATTTTGAGATATGGAATTAGGAAAACCCTAAATTTTCAAACTTAAAATTTCACATTACAAACCACAAACCACCCCCATGCCTCGCTAATCTCTTTTACGTTTAGTGTACTAAGATGTAGAACTCACAAAACCCTAATTGTTTGCTGCTGAAAATTTCACATTACAAACCTAAGGCCACCCTCTCATTACACTCTCAGTTTTGTTCTGTAATTCAGGATGTGCAATCCAAAAACCCTAGTTTATGCAAATGACATTTTCACCCGCACCTGCTTGCTAATATTTATCACTACACTTTCTTATTTTTAGTATTTCAATATGTAGATTTTAAAAAACCCTAATTATTTTTGCTAGAATTTTCACACTACAAATTCAAGGCTGACCCCACCCTCTGCTACTCTCTCTTGTGTTTAGTATTCCATTATGTATAATCCAAAAAATCCAAATTATTGCTATTTAGGTGTCCACGGTACAAATCCTGTCTACCGACCCTATTGTTACTCTTTTCTCTCATTCTATATTCCAAAATGCAGAATCCAAGAAACCAAGGTTTTTACCAATGAAATTTGCAACCCCACCCTCTTGCTAATATCACTCTTGTGTTCTATATTTTAAGATTCAGAATCCAAAAAATCCTAATTTTTTGAACTAAAATTTTCACCCCCACTTTCTACCTAACATCTTTCATGTGTTGCATATTTTGAGATACGGAATTAGGAAAACCCTAAATTTTCCAGCTTAAAATTCACATTACAAACCACAGGCCACCCCCATGACTCGCTAATCTCTTTTATGTTTAGTGTTCTAAGATGTAGAATTCACAAAACCCTAATTTTTTGCTGCAGAAATTTTCACATTACAAACCTAAGGCCACCCTCTCATTGAACTCTCACTTTTGTTCTGTAACTCAGGATGTGAAATCCAAAAACATTAGTTTATGCTAATGACATTTCCACCCACACTCACTCGCTAATATGTCGATTATGTTCTATATTTACTGATGTAGAATTCAAAAAACTCTTGTTTTTTGGCAACTGAAATTTTAGCACTACAAACACAAAGACAACCCCACTTTATCACTACACTTTCTTGTTTTTAGTATTTCAAGATGTAGATTTCGAAAAACCATAATTATTGTTGCTAGAATTTTCACACTACAAACTCAAAGCTGACCCCACCCCCTACTACTCTCTCTTGTGTTTAGTATTCCATGATGTATAATCCAAAAAACCCAAATTATTGCTATTTAGGCGTCCACGGTACAAATCCTGCCTACCGATCTTGTTGTCACTCCTTCTTTCATTTTATATTTCAAGATGCAGAATCCAAGAAACCAAAGTTGTTGTGGATGAAATTTTCCACCCCAGCCTCTTGCTAATATCACTCTTGTGTTCTATTTATTAGGATGCTAAATCCAAAAAATCCTAATTGTTTGAACTAAAATTTTCATACCCACTCTGTAGCTAACATCTTTCATGTGTTCTATATTTTTAGATATGAAATTAGGAAAACCCTAAATTTTACTACTTCAAATTTGACATTACAAATCACAGGCCACCACCATGCCTCTCTAATCTCTTTTATGTTTAGTATTCTAAGATGTAGAATTCAGAAAACCCTAATTATTGTTGCTAGAGTTTTCACACTACAAACTCAAGGCTGACCCCACCCTCTGCTACTCTCTCTTGTGTTTAGTATTGCATTATGTATAATCCAAAAAATCCAAATTATTGCTATTTAGGTGTCCACGGTACAAATCCTATCTACCGACCCTATTATTACTCTTTTCTCTCATTCTGTATTTCAAGATGCAGAATCCAAGAAACAAAGGTTTTTGCCGATGAAATTTTCAACCTCACCCTCTAGCTAATATCACTCTTGTGTTCTATATTTTACTATTCAGAGTCCAAAAAATCTAATTTTTTGAACTAAAATTTTCACCCCCACTTTCTAGCTAACATCTTTCATGTGTTGTATAATTTGAGATACGGAATTAGGAAAACCTTAAATTTTCCAACTTAAAATTTCACATTACAAACCACAAGCCACCCCCATGACTCGCTAATATCTTTTATGTTTAGTGTTCTAAGATGTAGAATTCACAAAACCCTAATTTTTTGCTGCTGAAATTTTCACATTACAAACCTAAGGCCACCCTCTCATTGCACTCTCACTTTTGTTCTGTAACTCAGGATGTGAAATCCAAAAACATTAGTTTATGCTAATGACATTATCACCCACACTCACTCGCTAATATGTCGATTATGTTCTATATTTACTGATGTAGAATTCAAAAAACTCTTGTTTTTTGGCAACTGAAATTTTAGCACTACAAACACAAAGACAACCCCACTTTATCACTACACTTTCTTGTTTTTAGTATTTCAAGATGTAGATTTTCGAAAAAACCATAATTATTGTTGCTAGAATTTTCACACTACAAACTCAAAGCTGACCCAACCCCCTACTACTCTCTCTTGTGTTTAGTATTCCATGATGTATAATCCAAAAAACTCAAATTATTGCTATTTAGGTGTCCACGGTACAAATCCTGCCTACCGACCTTGTTGTCACTCCCTTCTTTCATTCTGTATTTCAAGATGCAGAATCCAAGAAACTAAAGTTGTTGTGGATGAAATTTTCCGCCCCACCCTCTTTCTAATATCACTCTTGTGTTCTATATTTTAGGATGCTAAATCCAAAAAATCCTAATTGTTTGAACTAAAATTTTCACCCCCACTCTGTAGCTAACATCTTTCATGTGTTCTATATTTTGAGATACGAAATTAGGAAAACCTTAAATTTTACTACTTCAAATTTCACATTACAAACCACAGGCCACCACCATGCACTCTAATCTCTTTTATGTTTAGTATTCTAAGATGTAGAATTCACAAAATCCTAATGTTTTGCTGTTGAAATTTTCACATTACAAACCTAAGACAACCCTCTCATTGCACTCTCACTAAAGTTCTGTAATTCAGGATGTGAAATCCAAAAACCCTAGTTTATGCTAATGATATTTTCACCCGCACCTATTTGCTAATATGTCGATTATGTTCTACATTTACTTATGTAGAACTCAAAAAACTCTATGTTTTGACAACTGAAATTTTAGCACTACAAACACAAAGACAACCCCACCCTATCACTACACTTTCTTATTTTTAGTATTCCATTATGTAGATTTTAAAAAACCCTAATTATTGTTGCTAGAATTTTCACACTACAAACTCAAGGCTGACCCCACCCTCTGCTACTCTCTCTTGTGTTTAGTATTGCATTATGTATAATCCAAAAAATCCAAATTATTGCTATTTAGGAGTCCACGGTACAAATCCTATCTACCGACCCTATTATTACTCTTTTCTCTCATTCTGTATTTCAAGATGCAGAATCCAAGAAACAAAGGTTTTTGCCGATGAAATTGTCAACCTCGCCCTCTAGCTAATATCACTCTTGTGTTCTATATTTTACTATTCAGAATCCAAAAAATCCTAATTTTTTGAACTAAAATTTTCACCCCCACTTTCTTTCTAACATCTTTCATGTGTTGTATAATTTGAGATACGGAATTAGGAAAACCCTAAATTTTCCAACTTAAAATTTCACATTACAAACCACAGGCCACCCCCATGACTCGCTAATCTCTTTTATGTTTAGTGTTCTAAGATATAGAATTCACAAAACCCTAATTTTTTGCTGCTGAAATTTTCACATTACAAACCTAAGGCCACCCTCTCATTGCACTCTCACTTTTTGTTCTGTAACTCAGGATGTGAAATCCAAAAACATTAGTTTATGCTAATGACTTTTCCACCCACACTCACTCGCTAATATGTCGATTATGTTCTATATTTACTGATGTAGAATTCAAAAAACTCTTGTTTATTGGCAACTGAAATTTTAGCACTACAAACACAAAGACAACCCCACTTTATCACTACACTTTCTTGTTTTTAGTATTTCAAGATGTAGATTTCGAAAAACCATAATTATTGTTGCTAGAATTTTCACACTACAAACTCAAAGCTGACCCCACCCGCTGCTACTCTCTCTTGTGTTTAGTATTCCATGATGTATAATCCAAAAAACCCAAATTATTGCTATTTAGGTGTCCACGGTACAAATCCTGCCTACCGACCTTGTTGTTACTCCCTTCTTTCATTTTGTATTTCAAGATGCAGAATCCAAGAAACCAAAGTTGTTGTGGATGAAATTTTCCACCCCACCCTCTTGCTAATATCACTCTTGTGTTCTATATTTTAGGATGCTAAATCCAAAAAATCCTAATTGTTTGAACTAAAATTTTCACCCCCACTCTGTAGCTAACATCTTTCATGTGTTCTCTATATTTTGAGATACGAAATAGGAAAACCCTAAATTTACTACTTCAAATTTCACATTACAAACCACAGGCCACCACCATGCCTCGCTAATCTCTTTTATGTTTAGTATTCTAAGATGTAGAATTCACAAAACCCCAATTTTTTGCTGCTGAAATTTTCACATTACAAACCTAAGGCCACCCTCTCATTGCACTCTTACTAAAGTTCTGTAATTTAGGATGTGAAATCCAAAAACCCTAGTTTATGCTAATGACATTTTCACTCGTACCTATTTGCTAATATGTCAATTATGTTCTATATTTACTTATGTAGAATTCAAAAAACTCTTGTTGTTTGACAACTGAAATTTTAGCACTACAAACACAAAGACAACCCCACATTATCACTACACTTTCTTATTTTTAGTATTTCAATATATAGATTTTAAAAAACCCTAATTATTGTTGCTAGAATTTTCACACTACAAACTCAAGGCTGACCCCACCCTCTGCTACTCTCTCTTGTGTTTAGTATTCCATTATGTATAATCCGAAAAATCCAAATTATTGCTATTTAGTTATCCACGGTACAAATCCTGTCTACCGACCCTATTGTTGCTCTTTTCTCTCATTCTGTATTTCAAGATGCAGAATCCAAGAAATCAAGGTTTTTACCAATTAAATTTTCAACCCCACCCTCTTGCTAATATCACTCTTGTGTTCTATATTTTAAGATTCAGAATCCAAAAAATCCTAATTTTTTGAACTAAAATTTTCACCCCCACTTTCTACCTAACATCTTTCATGTGTTGTATATTTTGAGATACGGAATTAGGAAAACCCTAAATTTTCCAACTTAAAATTTCACATTACAAACCACAAAGCCCCCCCATGACTCGCTAATCTCTTTTATGTTTAGTGTTCTAAGATGTAGAATTCACAAAACCCTAATTTTTTGCTGCTGAAATTTTCACATTACAAACCTAAGGCCACCCTCTCATTGCACTCTCACTTTTGTTCTGTAACTCAGGATGTGAATTCCAAAAACATTAGTTTATGCTAATGACATTTCCACCCACACTCACTCGCTAATATGTCGATTATGTTCTACATTTACTGATATAGAATTCAAAAAACTCTTGTTTTTTTGCAACTAAAATTTTAGCACTACAAACACAAAGACAACCCCACTTTATCACTACACTTTCTTGTTTTTAGTATTTCAAGATGTAGATTTCGAAAAACCATAATTATTGTTGCTAGAATTTTCACACTACAAACTCAAAGCTGACCCCACCCCCTGCTACGCTCACTTGTGTTTAGTATTCCATGATGTATAATCCAAAAAACCCAAATTATTGCTATTTAGGTGTCCACGGTACAAATCCTGCCTACCGACCTTTTTGTTACTCCCTTCTTTCATTCTGTATTTCAAGATGCAGAATCCAAGAAACAAAGTTGTTGTGGATGAAATTTTCCACCCCACCCTCTTGCTAATATCACTCTTGTGTTTTATTTTAGGATGCTAAATCCAAAAAATCATAATTGTTTGAACTAAAATTTTCACCCCCACTCTCTAGCTAACATCTGTCATGTGTTCTATATTTTGAGATACGAAATTAGGAAAACCCTAAATTTTACTACTTCAAATTTCACATTACAAACCACAGGCCACCATGCCTCGCTAATCTCTTTTATGTTTAGTATTCTAAGATGTAGAATTCACAAAACCCCAATTTTTTGCTGCTGAAATTTTCACATTACAAACCTAAGGCCACCCTCTCATTGCACTCTCACTAAAGTTCTGTAATTTAGATGTGAAATCCAAAAACCCTAGTTTATGCTAATGACATTTTCACTCGTACCTATTTGCTAATATGTCAATTATGTTCTATATTTACTTATGTAGAATTCAAAAAACTCTTGTTGTTTGGCAACTGAAATTTTAGCACTACAAACACAAAGACAACCCCACATTATCACTACACTTTCTTATTTTTAGTATTTCAATATATAGATTTTAAAAAACCCTAATTATTGTTGCTAGAATTTTCACACTACAAACTCAAGGCTGACCCCACCCTCTGCTACTCTCCTTGTGTTTAGTATTCCATTATGTATAATCCAAAAAATCCAAATTATTTATATTTAGGTGTCCACGGTACAAATCCTGTCTCCGACCCTATTGTTACTCTCTTTCTCTCATTCTGTATTTCAAGATGCAGAATCCAAGAAACCAAGGTTTTTTTGCCAATGAAATTTTCGACCCCACCCTCTTGCTAATATCACTCTTGTGTTCTCTATTTTAGATTCAGAATCCAAAAAATCCTAATTTTTTGAACTAAAATTTTCCCCCCACTTTCTAGCTAACATCTTTCATGTGTTGTATAATTTGAGATACGAAATTAGGAAAACCCTAAATTTTCCAACTTAAAATTTCACATTACAAACCACAGGCCACCCCCATGACTTGCTAATCTCTTTTATGTTTAGTGTTCTAAGATGTAGAATTTACAAAATCCTAATTTTTTGCTGCTGAAATTTTCACATTACAAACCTAAGGCCACCCTCTCATTGCACTCTCACTTTTGTTCTGTAACTCAGGATGTGAAATCTAAAAACACTAGTTTATGCAAATGACATTTTCACCCGCACCTGCTTGCTAATATATCGATTATGTTCTATATTTACTTATGTAGAATTCAAAAAACTCTTATTTTTTGGCAACTGAAATTTTAGCACTTCAAACACAAAGACAACCCCACCTTATCACTACACTTTCTTGTTTTTAGTATTTCAAGATGTAGATTTCGAAAAACCATAATTATTGTTGCTAGAATTTTCACAATACAAACTCTAGGATGACCCCACCCCTTGCTACTCTCTCTTGTGTTTAGTATTCCATGATTTATAATCCAAAAAACCCAAATTATTGCTATTTAGGTGTCCACGGTACAAATCCTGCCAACCGACCCTATTGTTACTCCCTTTTTCGTTTTATATTTCAAGGTGTAGAATCCAAAAAATCAAAGTTGTTGTCGATGAAATTTTCCACCCCACCTTCTTGCTAATATCACTCTTGTGTTCTATATTTTAGGATGCACAATCCAAAAAATCCTAATTTTTTGAACTAAAATTTGCACCCACAGTCTCTCTGTAATATCTTTCGTGTCCTATATTTTGAGATACGGGATTGTGAAAACCCTAATATTTACTACTGAAAATTTCACATTACAAACTACAGGTCATCCCCACCCGCTCACTAATCTCTTTTGTGTTTAGTATTCCAAGATATAGAATTCACAAAACATTAGTTTTAGCTACTGAAATTTTAACAATACAAACCCAAGGCACCCTATCGTTACACTGTCACTTTTGTTCTGTAATTTAGGATGTGGAATCCAAAAAATCCTATTTTATGCTAATGACATTTTCACCCGCACCTACTCGCTCATATCTCGATTGTGTTCTATATTTTATGATGTAGCATTCAAAAAACTCTCATTTTGGCAACTGAATTTTTAACTCTACAAACACAAAGACACTGCCTTATCGCTACACTCTCTTCTTTTTAGTATTTCAAGATGTAGATTTCAGAAAACCCTAATTATTGCTGCAAGAATTATCACAATACAAACTCAAGGCTAACCCCACCCCCTACTACTCTCTCTTGTGTTTAGTATTCCATGATGT
This sequence comes from Paulownia fortunei, assembly GCA_019321725.1. Lineage (NCBI taxonomy): Eukaryota > Viridiplantae > Streptophyta > Magnoliopsida > Lamiales > Paulowniaceae > Paulownia > Paulownia fortunei. The sequence continues at coordinate 12,710 of JAGSPU010001491.1, read as the reverse complement.
ATAATTCAAAGAACCCAAATTATTGCTATTTAGGTGTCCACGGTACAAATCCTGCCTACCGACCCTGTTGTTACTCCCTTCTTTCGTTATGTATTTCAGGATGCAGAATCCAAGAAAGCAAAGTTGTTGTCGATGAAATTTTCCACCCCACCCTCTTGCTAATATCACTCTTGTGTTCCATATTTTATGATGCAAAATCCAAGAAATCCTAATTTTTTGAACTAAAATTTTCACCCCCACTCTCTAGCTAACATCTTTCATGTGTTCTATATTTTGAGATACGGAATTAGGAAAACCCTAAATTTTACATTACAAACCACAGGCCACCCCCATGCCTCACTAATCTCTTTTATGTTTAGTATTCTAATATGTAGAATTCACAAAACCTTAATTTTTTGCTGCTGAAATTTTCACATTACAAACCTAAGGCCACCATCTCATTGCACTCTCACTTTTGTTCTGTAATTCAGGATATGTGCAATCAAAAACCTTAGTTTATGCAAATGACATTTTCACCCGCACCTACTTGCTAATATGTCCATTATGTTCTATATTTACTTATGTAGAATTCAAAAAACTCTTATTTTTTGCAACAGAATTTTAGCACAACAAACACAAAGACAACCCCACTTTATCACTACACTTTCTTGTTTTTAGTATTTCAAGATGTGGACTTCAAAAACCCTAATTATTGTTGCTAGAATTTTTACACTACAAACTCAAGGCTAACCCCACCCCCTACTACTCTCTCTTGTGTTTAGTATTCCATTATGTATAATCCAAAGAACCCAAATTATTGCTATTTAGGTGTCCACGGTACAAATCTTGGCTACCAACCCTTTCGTTACTCTCTTCTTTCATTTTGTATTTCAAGATGTAGAATCCAAGAAACCAAGGTTTTGCCGATGAAATTTTCAACCACACCCTCTTGCTAATATCACTTTTGTGTTCTATATTTTAGGATTCAGAATCCAAAAAATCCTAATTTTTTTGAAATTAAATTTCCACCCCCACTTTCTAGCTAACATATTTCATGTGTTCTATATTTTGAGATATGAAGTTAGGAAAATCCTAAATTTTACAACTTAAAATTTCACATTACAGACCACAGGCCACCCCCATTCCTTGCTAATCTCTTTTAAGTTTAGTGTTCTAAGATGTAGAATTCACAAAACCCTAATTTTTTGCTGCTGAAATTTTCACATTACAAACATAAGGCCACCCTCTCATTATACTCTCACTTTTGTTTTTGTAATTCAGGATGTGCAATCCAAAAACCCTAGTTTATGCAAATGACATTTTCACCCATACCTGCTTGCTAATATGTCGATTATGTTCTATATTTACTTATGTAGAATTCAAAAAACTCTTGTTTTTTGGCAACTGAAATTTTAGCACTACAAACACAAAGACAACTCCACCTTATCACTACACTTTCTTGTTGTTAGTATTTCAAGATGTAGATTTCAAAAAACCCTAATTATTGTTGCTAGAATTTTCACACTACAAACTCAAGGCTAACCCCACCCCCTACTACTCTCTCTTGTGTTTAGTATTCCATGATGTATAATCCAAAAATCAAATTATTTCTGTTTAGGTATCCACGGTACAAATCCTGGCTACCGACCCTATTCTTCCTCTCTTCTTTCATTCTGTATTTCAAGATGCAGAATCCAAAAAATCAAAGTTTTTGTCGATGAAATTTTCAACCCCACCCTCTCGCTAATATCACTCTTGTGTTCTATATTAAAGGATGCAGAATCCAAAAAATCTAAAAAAAATTAACCAAAATTTTCACCCCCACTCTCTCACTAATGTCTTTCATGTGTTCTATATTTTGAGATACGGAATTAGGAATACCCTAATTTTTACTACTTAGAATTTCACATTACAAACCACACGCCACCCCCATGCCCTCGCTAATCTCTTTTGTGTTTAGTATTCTAAGATGTAGAATTCACAAATTTAGTATATACATTTAAATTAAATAGCATAAAAAAAACCTTTAATTATACTTTCAACATTAATGTATAGGCTTTAGTTATTCAAAATAGAAACTATTTAATACTATCGATTACATTATGTTTACTTTTGAAATATTATGATTACATTATGTTTATCTGAGGAATTAAAATATATTCACTTTTAGAATATTTATTACATATTATTTATTTACATTTTTAATTTTGATTACACTTTATTAGATTTTAAAATTTCAAATATTTATATTTTAAGTTATTGTGCTCAATAAAAATGAAGACGAAAAGAAGACAAATTACCCTTGTTACTCTTCCTCTCAATTTACAAGTTATGTTTCAACTTTGCATTTATATTTATAACTCATCTTAATACACTAAATACCTTTACTAATATACTTCTAAATTTAAAATAATTAAAAAATATTTATTATTATAGATCAATAATTTAAAGTTAATTTACTTATATATTTCATCCAAATACTATCTATGGAAATAAAATATATATTTTTAAAATATATTCAGTACAACTATTATAAAATTAAAATATATTTAATTTTAAATTATTCAATACACTTTATTTATTTTTGTATTTAGTTTACATTTTATTTTTTAAGATTTCTACCTTCTAATATTTTATATTTTTGAGTTATTGTGCAATTAAGATTTTGTGTATACTTTTAAATTAAATGTCATAAAAAAAACTTTAATTCCACTTTTAAAATTGAATTATATACTTTAGTCATTCTAAATAAGACTATTTAATACTATTTAAAGAATTAAAATATATTTACTTTTAAAAATACTAAATACATATTATTTATTTGTTTTATTTTTATCTTTTTTTTTTAGATTTTAAAACGTTTTAAATCTACTAAATTGCCTCTAAACAATGAGAATAAATAAAAAGTGAAAACATTACGATTTTATTATATTTTAGAATATTTTTATATTGTTTAGTTACACTAAATAAAAACTATTTAACATTATCCCAAAGTAACTGAAATAGATATACTTTAAAATATTTATTACAAATTTTTTGTTTTTGTATTTAATTAATTTCATTTTTTAGATTTTAAAAATTTTAAATATTTATATTTGCACCTATTGTGCTAGTAAAATTTAGTATATACATTTAAATTAAATAGCATAAAATAAAATAAAAAACCTTTAATTATACTTTCAACGTTAATGTATAGGCTTTAGTTATTCAAAATAGAAACTATTTAATACTATCGATTACATTATGTTTACTTTAGAAATATTGGAATACAAATTATTTATTCAAATATAACTTTTAATGCTTTTTTATTAGCTTTTAAAATTTTAAAATATTTCTATTTTTGAGTTGTTGTGCTAGAAAATTTTAGTATGTACTTTTAAGTTATTTTTTGTAAAATCTAGAAAAACCATTAATAATTATACTTTTAAATTAAAATATTTTTAATTATTTCTAGACTAATATTCTAAAGTTAAATAAATTGTACATTTCAACTAAACACTATCAAAGGAACTAAAATATATTTACTCTTAAAATATTCAATATGTATAATGTATTTCTGTATTAAATTTATATTATATTTTTGTTAGATTTTTAACTTTTTAAATATGATTAAATTCTTTTATTATTCTAAATAAAAACAATTCAATCCCCTTTAAACAATCATACTTTTGAATTTAGAAAAATATTTTTAATTATTCTAAGATCTATATCATAAAGTTAAATTAATTGTATATTTCAGCTAAATACTATCTAAAGAATTAAAAATATTTACTTTTAAATTATTCAAAACATATTTTTTAACTTTTCCATAAATTTATTTTGTATTTTGATTAATGTTTTTAAAATTTAAATGTTTCTTATTTTGTATTTATTGTACTAGTAGGATTCAATATAAACTTTTAAATTAAATATCGAAAATATTGAAAAATGTTTAATTATAATATTAAAATTAATTTTAGAATTTAGTTATTTTAAATAATATCTATTTAAGACTATCTGAGGAATTAAAATATATTTACTTTATGAATATTTATTACATATTATTTATTTATGTTTTAAATTTTGATTGCACTTTATTAGATTTTAAAATTTCAAATATTTATATTTTAATTTATTGTTCTTGTAAAACTTTGTATACGCTATTAAAATAAATTTCATAAACTAATGAAAAATATTTAATTTAAAAAAAATTAAATCTTTTAATTTGCCTCAAACAATAACAATAAAAATGAAGACGAAGAGAAGACAAATTACTGTCGTTACTCTTGCTCTCAATTTACAAGTTATGTTTCAACTTTGCATTTATATTTAAAAGTCATCTTAATACGCTAAATACCTTTACTAATTATACTTCTAAATTTAAAATAATTTAAAAAATATTAATTATTATAGATCAATTATTTAAAGTTAATTTAATTATATATTTCATCCAAATACTATCTATTGAAATAAAATATATATTTTTAAAATATATTCAATAAAACTATTATAAAATTAAAATATATTTAATTTTAAAATATTCAATACATTTTATTTATTTTTGTATTTAGTTTACATTTTATTTTTTAAGATTTGTACCTTCTAATATTTTATATTTTTGAGTTATTGTGCAAGTAAGATTTTCTGTATACTTTTAAATTAAATGTCATAAAATAAAAAAAACTTTAATTCCACTTTTAAATTTGAATTATACACTTTAATCATTCTAAATAAGACCATTTAATACTATTTAAAGAATTAAAATATATTTACTTTTAAAAATACTGAATACATATTATTTATTTGTTTTATTTTTATCATATTTTTTTTAGATTTTACAACTTTTTAAATGTTTTATATTTTTGAGTTAATGTGCTAGTATGATTTAGTTTATACTTTTAAATTAAATTTTTTAAAAAATAAAAAAAAATCATTAATTAAATCTTTTAAATCAACTAAATTGCCTCTAAACAATGCGAATAAATAAAAAGATTGAAAACATAATATTAAAACATATTATTATTCAATATAAACTTTTAAATTAAATGTCAAAAATATTGAAAAATGTTTAATTATAATATTAAAATTAAATTTTAGACTTTAGTTATTTTAAATAATAGCTATTTAAGACTATTTGAGGAATTAAAATATATTTACTTTTTGAATATTTATTACATATTATTTATTTATGTTTTAAATTTTGATTGCATTTTATTAGATTTTAAAATTTCAAATATTTATATTTTAAGTTATTGTGCTTGTAAAACTTTGTATACGCTATTAAAATAAATTTCATAAACTAATGAAAAATATAGAATTTTAAAAAAACTTTTAAATCTTTTAATTTGCCTCAAACAATAACAATAAAAATGAAGACGAAGACAAGACAAATTACCCTTGTTACTCTTCCTCTCAATTTACAAGTTGTGTTTCAACTTTGCATTTATATTTAAAAGTCATCTTAATACGCTAAGTACCTTTACTAATTATACTTCTAAATTTAAAACAATTTAAAAAATATTAATTATTATAGATCTATAATTTGAAATTAATTTAATTATATATTTCATCCAATTACTATCTATGGAAAGAAAATATATGTTTTTAAAATATATTCAATACAACTATTATAAAATTAAAATATATTTAATTTTAAAATATTAAACACACTTTATTTATTTTTGTATTTAGTTTACATTTCATTTTTTAAAATTTGTACCTTCTAATATTTTATATTTTTTGTATTGTGCAAGTAAAATTTTGTATATACTTTTAAATTAAATGTCATAAAATAAAATAAAAAAGCTTTAATTCCACTTTTAAAATTGAATTATTCACATTAGTCATTCTAAATAAGACTGTTTAATACTATTTAAAGAATTAAAATATATTTACATTTAAAAATACTGAATACATATTCTTTATTTGTTTTATTTTTATCATTTTTTTAGATTTTAAAACTTTTTAAATGTTTTATATTTTTGAGTTAATGTGCTAGTATGATTCAGTTTATACTTTTAAATTACATTTTTAAAAAAATAAAAAAATTCATTAATTAAATCTTTTTAAATCCACTAAATTGCCTCTAAACAATGAAAATAAAATAAAAAGAGAAAAACATTACGATTTTATTATATTTTAAAATATTTTTATATTGTTTAGTTACACTAAATAAAAACTATTTAATATTATCCCAAAGTAACTGCAATAGATATATTTTAAAAATATTTATTACAGATTATTTATTTTTGTATTTAATTGATTTCATTTTTTTAGATTTTAAAATTTTAAATATTTATATTTGCAGCTATTGTGCTAATAAAATTTAGTATATACATTTAAATTAAATAGCATAAAATAAAATAAAAAAAAACTTTAATTATACTTTCAACGCTAATGTATATAGGCTTTAGTTATTCAAAATAGAAACTATTTAATACTAACAATTACATTATGTTTACTTTTGAAATATCGGAATGCAAATTATTTATTCAAATATAACGTTTATTGCTTTTTTATTAGATTTTAAAATTTCAAAACATTTCTATTTTTGAGTTGTTGTGCTAGAAAAATTTAGTATGTAATTTTAAGTTAAATTTCGTAAAATCTAGAAAAACCATTAATAATTATACTTCTAAAATTAAAATATTTAAAAATATTTTTAATTATTTCTAGACTAATATTCTAAAGTTAAATAAATTGTACATTTCAACTAAACACTATCAAAGGAACTAAAATGTATTTACTTTTAAAATATCCAATATGTATAATGTATTTCTGTATTTAATTTATATTGCATTTTTATTATTTTTTAACTTTTTAAATATGATTAAATTGTTTTATTATTCTAAATAAAAACAATACAATCCCCTTTAAACAATCATACTTTTGAATTTAGAAAAATATTTTAATTATTCTAAGACCTATATCATAAAGTTAAATTAATTATATATTTCAGCTAAATAATATCTAAAGAATTAAAAATATTTACTTTTAAATTATTCAAAACATGTTTTTTGACTTTTCAATAAATTTATTTTGTATTTTTATTAATTTTTTTAAAATTTAAATGTTTTTTATTTTTATTTATTGTAGTAGTAGGATTCAATATAAACTTTTAAATTAAATATCAAAAATATTGAAAAATGTTTAATTATAATATTAAAATTAAATTTTAGACTTTAGTTATTTTAAATAATAGCTATTTAAGACTATTTGAGGAATTAAAATATATTTACTTTTTGAATATTTATTACATATTATTTATTTTGTTTTAAATTTTTATTGCATTTTATTAGATTTTAAAATTTCAAATATTTATATTTTAAGTTATTGTGCTTGTAAAACATTGAATACGCTATTAAAATAAATTTCATAAACTAATGAAAAATATAGATTTTAAAAAAACTTTTAAATCTTTTAATTTGCCTCAAACAATAACAGTAAAAATGAAGACGAAGAGAAGACAAATTACCCTTGTTACTCTTACTCTCAATTTACAAGTTGTGTTTCAACTTTGCATTTATATTTAAAAGTCATCTTAATATGCTAAATACCTTTACTAATTATACTTCTAAATTTAAAACAATTTAAAAAACATTAATTATTATAGATCTATAATTTGAAATTAATTTAATTATATATTTCATCCAATTACTATCTATGGAAAGAAAATATATGTTTTAAAAATATATTCAATACAACTATTATAAAATTAAAATATATTTAATTTTAAAATATTAAACACACTTTATTTATTTTTGTATTTAGTTTACATTTCATTTTTTAAAATTTGTACCTTCTAATATTTTATATTTTTGATTTATTGTGCAAGTAAAATTTTGTATATACTTTTAAATTAAATGTCATAAAATAAAATAAAAAAGCTTTAATTCCACTTTTAAAATTGAATTATTCACATTAGTCATTCTAAATAAGACCGTTTAATACTATTTAAAGAATTAAAATATATTTACATTTAAAAATACTGAATACATATTCTTTATTTGTTTTATTTTTATAATTTTTTTTTAGATTTTAAAAAATTTTAAATGTTTTATATTTTTGAGTTAATGTGCTAGTATGATTCAGTTTATACTTTTAAATTACATTTTTAAAAAATAAAAAAATTCATTAATTAAATCTTTTTAAATCTACCAAATTTCCTCTAAACAATGAGAATAAATAAAAAGAGAAAAACATTACGATTTTATTATATTTTAGAATATTTTTATATTGTTTAGTTACACTAAATAAAAACTATTTAATATTATCCCAAAGTAACTGCAATAGATATACTTTAAAATATTTATTACGGATTATTTATTTTTGTATTTAATTGATTTCATTTTTTTAGATTTTAAAAATTTTAAATATTTATATTTGCAGCTATAGTGTGCTAGTAAAATTTAGTATATACATTTAAATGGAATAGCATAAAATAAAATAAAATAAAAACTTTAATTATACTTTCAACACTAATGTATAGGCTTTAGTTATTCAAAATAGAAACTATTTAATACTATCAATTACATTATGTTTGCTTTTGAAATATTGGAATGCAAATTATTTATTCAAATATAACTTTTGTTGCTTTTTTATTAGAATTTAAAATTTTAAAATTTTCTGTTTTTGAGTTGTTGTGCTAGAAAAATTTAGTATGTACTTTTAAGTTAAATTTCGTAAAATCTAGAAAAACCATTAATAATTATACTTTTAAAATTAAAATATTTAAAAATATTTTTAATTATTTCTGGACTAATATTCTAAAGTTTAATAAATTGTACATCTCAACTAAACACTATCAAAGGAACTAAAATGTATTTACTTTTAAAATATCCAATATGTATAATGTATTTCTGTATTTAATTTATATTACATTTTTGTTAGATTTTTAACTTTTTAAATATGATTAAATTCTTTTATTATTCTAAATAAAAATAATACAATCCCCTTTAAACAATCATACTTTTGAATTTAGAAAAATATTTTAATTATTCTAAGACCTATATCATAAAGTTAAATTAATTATATATTTCAGCAAAATAATATCTAAAGAATTAAAAATATTTACTTTTAAATTATTCAAAACATGTTTTTTGACTTTTCAATAAATTTATTTTGTATTTTTATTAATTTTTTTAAAATTTAAATGTTTTTTATTTTTATTTATTGTAGTAGTAGGATTCAATATAAACTTTTAAATTAAATGTCAAAAATATTGAAAAATGTTTAATTATAATATTAAAATTAAATTTTAGACTTTGGTTATTTTAAATAATAGCTATTTAAGACTATTTGAGGATTTAAAATATATTTACTTTTTGAATATTTATTACATATTATTTATTTTGTTTTAATTTTTATTGCATTTTATTAGATTTTAAAATTTCAAATATTTATATTTTAAGTTATTGTGCGTGTAAAACATTGAATACGCTATTAAAATAAATTTCATAAACTAATGAAAAATATATAATTTTAAAAAAACTTTTAAATCTTTTAATTTGCCTCAAACAATAACAATAAAAATGAAGACGAAGAGAAGACAAATTACCCTTGTTACTCTTCCTCTCAATTTACAAGTTATGTTTCAACTTTGCATTTATATTTAAAAGTTATCTTAATGCGCTAAATACCTTTACTAATTATACTTCTAAATTTAAAATAATTTAAAAAACATTAATTATTATAGATCAATAATTTAAAGTTAATTTAATTATATATTTCATCCAAATACTATCTATGGAAATAAAATATATACTTTTAAATATATTCAATACAACTGTTATAAAATTAAAATATATTTAATTTTAAAATATTCAATACACTTTATTTGTTTTTGCATTTAGTTTACATTTCATTTTTTAAGATTGGTACCTTCTAATATTTTATATTTTTGAGTTGCTAGTAAGATTTTGTATATACTTTTAAATTAAATGTCATAAAATTATAAAAAAAAACTTTAATTCCACTATTAAAGTTGAATTATACACTTTAGTCATTCTAAATAAGACCGTTTAATACTATTTAAAGAATTAAAATATATTTACTTTTAAAAATACTGAATACATATTATTTATTTGTTTTATTTTTATCATATTTTTTTTAGATTGTACTACTTTTTAAATGTGCTAGTATGATTTAGTTTATACTTTTAAATTACATTTTTTAAAAAATAAAAAAATCATTAATTAAATCTTTTAGATCTCCTAAGGTGCCTCTAAACAATGAGGATAAATAAAAAGAGAAAATAATTACGATTTTATTATATTTTAGAATATTTTTATATGGTTTAGTTACACTAAATAAAAACTATTTAGTATTATCCCAAAGTAACTGAAATATATATATTTAAAAATATTTATTACAGATTATTTATTTTTGTATTTAATTGATTTTATTTTTTTAGATTTTACAAAATTTAAATATTTATATTTGCAGCTATTGTGCTAGTAAAATTTAGTATATACATTTAAACTAAATAGCATAAAATAAAATAAAAAACCTTTAGTTATACTTTCAACGTTAATGTATAGGCTTTAGTTATTCAAAATAGAAACTATTTAATACTATCGATTACATTATGTATAGACTTTTGAAATATTGGAATACAAATTATTTATTCAAATATAACTTTTAATGCTTTTTTATTAGATTTTAAACTTTTAAAATATTTCTATTTTTGAGTTGTTGTGCTATAAAATTTAGTACGTACTTTTGAGTTAAATTTCGTAAAATCTAGAAAAACGAGTAATAATTATACTTTTAAAATTAAAATATTTAAAAATATTTTTAATTATTTCTAGACTAATATTCTAAAGTTAAATAAATTGTACATTTCAACTAAACACTATCAAAGGAACTAAAATGTATTTACTTTTAAAATATTCAATATGTATAATGTATTTCTACATTTAATTTATATTGCATTTTTTGTTAGATTTTTAACTTTTTAAATATTATTAAATTCTTTTATTATTCTAAATAAAAACAATTCAATCCCCTTTAAACAATCATAATTTTGAATTTAGAAAAATATTTTAATTATTCTAAGACCTATATCGTAATGTTAAATTAATTGTATATTTCAGCTAAATACTATCTAAGGAATTAAATATATTTACTTTTAAGTTATTCAAAACATATTTTTTAACTTTTCAATAAATTTATTTTGTATTTTTATTAATTTTTTTTTAAAATTTAAATATTTTTTATTTATTATTTATTGTACTAGTAGGATTCAATATTTACTTTTAAATTAAATGTCAAAAATAATGAAAAATGTTTAATTATATTATTAAAAATAAATTCTAGAATTTAGTTATTTTAAATAAAAGCTATTTAAGACTATCTGAGGAATTAAAATATATTTACTTTTAGAATATTTATTACATATTATTTATTTAAGTTTTTAATTTTTATAGCATTTTATTAGATTTTAAAATTTCAAATATTTATATTTTAAGTTATTGTGCTTGTAAAACTTTGTATACGCTATTAAAATAAATTTCATAAACTAATAAAAAATATTTAATTTTAAAAAAACTTTTAAATCTTTTAAATTGCCTCAAACAATAACAATAAAAATGAAGACGAATAGATGACAAATTACCCTTGTTGCTCTTCCTCTCAATTTACAAGTTATGTTTCAACTTTGCATTTATATTTAAAAGTTATCTTAATGCGCTAAATACCTTTACTAATTATACTTCTAAATTTAAAATAATTTAAAAAACATTAATTATTATAGATCAATAATTTAAAGTTAATTTAATTATATATTTCATCCAAATACTATCTATGGAAATAAAATATATACTTTTAAATATATTCAATACAACTGTTATAAAATTAAAATATATTTAATTTTAAAATATTCAATACACTTTATTTGTTTTTGCATTTAGTTTACATTTCATTTTTTAAGATTGGTACCTTCTAATATTTTATATTTTTGAGTTGCTAGTAAGATTTTGTATATACTTTTAAATTAAATGTCATAAAATTATAAAAAAAAACTTTAATTCCACTATTAAAGTTGAATTATACACTTTAGTCATTCTAAATAAGACCGTTTAATACTATTTAAAGAATTAAAATATATTTACTTTTAAAAATACTGAATACATATTATTTATTTGTTTTATTTTTATCATATTTTTTTTAGATTGTACTACTTTTTAAATGTGCTAGTATGATTTAGTTTATACTTTTAAATTACATTTTTTAAAAAATAAAAAAATCATTAATTAAATCTTTTAGATCTCCTAAGGTGCCTCTAAACAATGAGAATAAATAAAAAGAGAAAATAATTACGATTTTATTATATTTTAGAATATTTTTATATGGTTTAGTTACACTAAATAAAAACTATTTAGTATTATCCCAAAGTAACTGAAATATATATATTTAAAAATATTTATTACAGATTATTTATTTTTGTATTTAATTGATTTTATTTTTTTAGATTTTACAAAATTTAAATATTTATATTTGCAGCTATTGTGCTAGTAAAATTTAGTATATACATTTAAACTAAATAGCATAAAATAAAATAAAAAACCTTTAGTTATACTTTCAACGTTAATGTATAGGCTTTAGTTATTCAAAATAGAAACTATTTAATACTATCGATTACATTATGTATAGACTTTTGAAATATTGGAATACAAATTATTTATTCAAATATAACTTTTAATGCTTTTTTATTAGATTTTAAATTTTAAAATATTTCTATTTTTGAGTTGTTG
>JAGSPU010001320.1:0-27841 GCA_019321725.1 Paulownia fortunei | reverse complement strand
TCTAAATGCCACTGCTGCTCCTCTTCAATTAAATCCATACCACATCTCTTCATCACAGGTGATCAAGCCAAGGTTGTATGGGAACACTTCGCTCACCTCTTCAATATTCAACATCCTCAAACTGAAAATCCAATCCTTCTCTTCCAATATTAGAAACTCTCCACACCTTTTTCAAACCCCACTCATATCCGCACCATCATTCCCCTTCTCATATTTTGGTTTTTGTGGATAGAGAGAAACAATGAAAAATATAGAAACAAAGGTTTTCATGCTCATAGAGTTATTTGGAAAATTTATGATCATTTATCTTGTCTCTTTAAATGCAGGAAAATAAATAGGAAGCTGTGGCGAGGCAACATGGAGATTGCAACACTGCTCGATTTCAACTTTCCATTGGAAAAGGAAAAAAAAGCAAAACATGTTCTTTGGGAAAAACCTCAAGAAGGATGGTTTAAACTTAACACGAATGGAGCTGCCAAAGGTCAAACCGAACAAGCAGGGACAGGAGGCATCATAAGGGATCACTTCGGAAATGTCGTTGTAGCATACTACGAATACATTGGTAATTGCAATAGCATATATGCTGAAATTTTTGCACTTGTAAAGGGGCTTGAGTTGGCAAAAGGGGAAGGGATTGTTAATTTGTGGATTGAAATGGATACACAAATAGGCATCAATCTTGTCTCATCCAATACAGCACAAGGGCACTGGCGACTTCAAGAAATGCTAGCAAAAAGCAAATATATCATGAGCCAAATGCACACACACATCTCGCACATATATAGGGAAGAAAACAAAATTGCGGATTTTCTTGCTAATCAGGCATGTATTACTCAGACATCCAGAGTTCTTACTCCACAGCAACTCACAGGACTGATTATTGGCTTGCTCAGAGTTCATCAGATTGGCTTACCATCTTTCAGATTTAGATGACCTTTAGAGATTGTACAATTTTATTTCATTAGTCCTTAGATTATCCACTCACGCTTGCACAGGTTAATTGTGAAGGAGTAGTACTCCTAGTTTCACTTTTGCTCTCTTTTGTCAAACTTGGTGTACTACTCGTTTTGTTCGATTGATGTATAGACAGGTTGGGGGTCATCGCCTTAACCCCCCATATTAAAAAAAAAAACCCTCAACCCTGAACAAATAAATTAAACCAAACCCTAAAAAACCAAAAACTTTCTCTCTCTAAAAATTTCTCTTTGTCCACTTCACATGCCCCTCATGTGAGGAACCCCTTCTTGCCGGTCTCTCTATCGTCAGTGTTGGGGTTGCCGGCTTCTTCTAACCCAGTTATACTTACTCCATGAACATTCCAAACCATTTCTCAAACACAGTCGCCGAAATGCCCCCTCGCGATCGCGAGCCCTAAAATCCCTAAGTTTTCTTTTTCTCCATCGCCGGCGATACCTCACCAACAGTGGGTCACACCGGCACCCCATTTCTCTCGTACTTACCTACTCCTCCCTTCCTCTGAATATTGGTCGGTTGAGTAGTACTCCTTCTTTTCCATTTGATCTCCATTGTAAAAAAACCCTAAATCCTAAACCCTAAATCCTATAACCCTAAACCCAAAACCCTAAACCCTTAACTAAACCCTAAACCCTGAACCCTGAACCTTAAACCCTGAACCCTAAACCCTAAACCCAAAAACCCAAAACCTAAACCCTAAACCCTATAACCCTCAACCCTCAACCCTCAACCCTCAACCCTGAACAAATAAATTAAACCAAACCCTAAAAAAACAAAAACTTTCTCTCTTTAAAAATTTCTCTCTGTCCACTTCACGTGCCCCTCATATGAGAAACCCCTTCTTGCCGGTCTCTCTATCGTCAGTGCTGGGGTTGCCGACTTCTTCTAACCCAGTTATACTTACTCCATGAATATTCCAATCCATTTCTCAAACACAGTCGCTGAAATGCCCCCTCGCGATCGCGAGCCCTAAAATCCCCAAGTTTTTTTCTTCTCTATCGCCGGCGATACCTCATCGACAGCGGGTCGCACCTGCACCCCATTACCCTCGTACTTACCTGCTCCTCCCTCCCTCTATATATTGGTCGATTGAGTGGCCACTTTTTTAGCCAAGCTCCCTTACCTCTGTTTTTTTATTTCGCAACCCCAATTTGTCATCTTCTCCAGCTGCCTGCAACTCTATGGCAGTTCAACCTCCCTGCCCTTCCCTCTCAACTGATTCACCTCCTTCCCACAGCAAATATCTTTCAATTCCATTTTCCCCAAATCGACGTGCCTTAATTTACTGGGTTTCTCGGCCTCATCCCCAACCTTCACCTCTCCCTCCTAACTCACCCCAACTCATTTTGCATCCTTCAATGGCAGCTACAACCATACTCATCACTCTGAACCTCTATCCTGTCATTTTAAAAGTTTGCTTTCTGAAAAATTTATTTTTTCTACTAAATTAAAAGCGTATGCTATAACACATAAGTTAGAATGAGAAAAAATACTTTTCTACTATTGAGCTTAAATATGATTAAAAATTTTAAAACTTGATATCCATTTCTCTATTACGGATTCAATTTATAATTTAACTAGATTATTTTTTATTTTTACTCTATAATTTCTAGAAAAATATACATTATTTTCATTGAGAGAAACAATAAATTGCATACCTTTTTTTAATTATAGCTAAAAATTGAAAAAGCGACACAGAATGTTGGAACCTATTTCGGGCTTTTTGGTTAAATTTTTATTTTAATTGATTTTTTTTATTTTAAAAGTTTACGATCTGAAAATTTTATTTTTTTCTAATAAATTAACAGCGTATGCTATAACACAAAAGTTAGAATGTGGAAAAATACTTACTTACTATTGAGCTTAAATTTGATTAAAAAATTTAAACTTGATACCCATTTCTCTATTACGTATTCAATTTATAGTTTAACTAGATTATTTTTTATTTTTACTCTATAATTTCTAGGAAAACATACATTATTTTCATTGACAGAAACAATAAATTACATACTTTTTTTTTAATTATAGCTAAAAATTGAAAAAGCAACACATAATGTTGGAACCTATTTCGGGCTTTTTTATTAAATTTTTATTTTAATTGATCTTTTTCATTTTAAAAGTTTACATTGTGAAAATTTTATTTTTTTCTAATAAATTAAAAGTGTATGCTATAACACAAGAGTTAGAATGAGAAAAAATAATTTCCTACTGTTAAGGTTAAATATGATTAAAAACTTAAAAATTTGCTACCCATTTCTCTATTACGTATTCAAATTATAGTTTACATAGATTGTTATTTATTTTTACACTATAATTTCTAAGAAAACATACATTATTTTCATTGAGAGAAACAATAAATTACCTACTTTTTTAATTATGGCTAAAATTTGAAAAAACAACATAGAATGTTGGTACCAATTTCGGGCTTTTTTGTTAAATTTTTATTTTAATTGATTTTTTTTCATTTTAAAGTTTACATTCTGAAAATTTTATTTTTTTCTAATAAATTAAATGTGTATGCTATAACATAAGAGTTACAATGAGAAAAAATAATTTTCTACTGTTAAGATTAAATATGATTAAAACTTTAAAAACTTGATACCAATTTCTCTATTTCGTATTCAAATTATAGTTTAATTAGATAATTTGTATTTTTATTGTATAATTTCAACGAAAACATACAATATTTTCATTGAGAGAAACAATATATTACTTACTTTTATTTTTAAGTATGGCTAAGAATTGAAAAGGCAATACAAAATGTTGGTACCTATTTTGGACTTTTTTATTTTAATTGAGTTTTTTTCATATTAAACTTTTACGTTCTGAAAATTTTATTTTTTTCTAGTAAATTAAAAGCGTATGCCATAACACGGGAGTTAGAATAAGAAAAAAATACTTTCCTACTATTGAGCTTAAATATGATTAAAAATTTTAAAACTTGATACCCATTTCTCTATAACGTATTCAAATTATAGTTTAACTAGATTATTTTTTCTTTTTACTGTATAATTTCAAGGAAAACATATATTATTTTCAATGATAGAAACAACATATTACCTATTTTTATTTTTAATTATGACTAAAAATTGAAAAAGCGACACAAAATATTAGTACCTATTTCTGGCTTTTTTATTTTAATTGATTTTTTACATTTTAAAAGTTTACGTTTTGAAAATTTTATTTTGTTCTAATAAACTAAAAACGTATGCTATAACACATCATTAGAATGAGGAAAAATACGTTCCAACTGTTAAGGTTAAATATGATTAAAACTTGATACTTATTTCTCTATTACGTATTCAAATTATAGTTTAACTAGATTATTTTTTTTTATTGTATAATTTCAAGGAAAACACACATTATTTTCATTGAAAAAAATAATATATTACCTACTTTTATTTTTAATTATGGCTAGGAATGGAAAAAAAATCGACACAGAATGTTGGTACCTATTTTGGATTTTTTTATTAAATTTTTATTTTAATTGATTTTTTTCATTTTAAAAGTTTATGTTATGAAAATTTTATTTTTTTCTAATAAATTAAAAGTGTATGCTATAACACATGAGTTAGAATGAGGAAAAATACTTTGCTACAATTAAGCTTAAATATGATTAAAAATTTAAAACTTGATATCCATTTCTCTATAATGTATTCAAATTATTACTTAACTAGATTGTTTTTTATTTTTACCCTATAATTTATGGGAAAACTTACATTATTTTCACTGATAGAAACGATAAATTACCTACTTTTATTTTTAAATATGGATAAAAATTGAAAAAGCAACACAGAATGTTGGTACCTATTTTGGGATGTTTTATTAAATTTCTATTTTATTTAATTTTTTTTATTTTAAAAGTTTACGTTCTGAAAATTTTATTTTTTTTCTGATATATTAAAAGCGTATCATATAACACAAGAGTTAGAATGAGAAAAATATTTTCCTACTATTGAGCTTAAATATGATTAAAAATTTTAAAACTTGATACTCATTTCTCGATTACGTATTCAATTTATAGTTTAACTAGATTATTTTTAATTTTTACTCTATAATTTCTAGGAAAACATACATTATTTTCATTAAGAGAAACAATAAATTACTTACTTTTTTTTTTAATTATAGCTAAAAATTGAAAAAGCGACATAGAATGTAGGAACCTATTTCGGGCATTTTGGTTAAATTTTTATTTTTAATTAATTTTTTTCATTTTAAAAGTTTACGTTCTGAAAATTTTATTGTTTTCTAATAAATTAAAAGCATATGCTATAACACAAAAGTTAGAATGTGGAAAAATACTTTCCTACTATTGAGCTTAAATTTGATTAAAAATTTTAAAACTTGATACACATTTCTTTATTATGTATTCAAATTAAAGTTTAACTAGATTGTTTTTACTTTTTACTGTATAATTTTAAGGAAAACATACATTATTTTCATTGTAAGAAATAATATATTTTCGAATTTTATTTTTAATTATGGCTAAAATTTGAAAAAGCGACTCAGAATGTTAGTACCTAATTCATCTTTTTTTTTTAAATTTTTATTTTAATTGATTTTTTTCATTTCAAAAGTTTACGTTCTGAAAATTTTATTTTTTTCTAACAAATTAAAAGCGTATGCTATAACACGAGTTACAATGAGAAAAATATTTTCCTACTGTTAAGGTTAAATATGATTAAAACTTTAAAAACTTGATACCGATTTCTCTATTTCGTATTCAAATTATAGTTTAACTAGATTATTTTTATTTTTATTGTATAATTTCAACGAAAACATACAATATTTTCATTGAGAAAAACAATATATTACTTACTTTTATTTTTAATTATGGCTAAGAATTGAAAAAGCAACACAAAATGTTGGTACCTATTTTGGACTTTTTTTATTAAATTTTTATTTTAATTGAATTTTTTTCATATAAAAAGTTTACGTTCTGAAAATTTTATTTTTTTCTAATAAACTTAAAAGCGTATGCCATGACACAAGATTCAGAATGAGGAAAAATAATTTCCTACTATTAAGGTTAAATACGATTAAAAAATTTAAAAATTTGGTACCAATTTCTCTATTACGTAATCAAATTATAGTTTAAGTAGACTATTTTTTATTTTTACTGCATAATTTCTACGAAAACATACATTATTTTCATTGACAGAAACAATATATTACCCACTTTTATTTTTAATTATGGATAAAAATTGAAAAAGCAACACAGAATGTAGGTACCTATTTTGGATTTTTTTATTAAATTTTTATTTTAATTGATTTTTTTTTTTTAAAAGTTTTCGTTCTAAAAAAATTATTTTTTTCTAATAAATTAAAATCATATGCTATAACACATAAGTTAGAATAAGAAAAAATATTTTCCTACTATTAAGCTTAAATATGATTAAAATTTAAAAACTTGATACCCATTTTTCTATTACGTATTCAAATTGTAGTTTAACTAGATTGTTTTTTCGTTTTACTATATAATTTTAAGAAAAACATACATTATTTTAATTGTGAAAAACAATATATTTCCTACTTTTATTTTTAATTATGGCTAAAAATTGAAAAAGTGACCCAAAATGTTGGTACCTAATTCATGTTTTTTTCTTAAATTTTTATTTTAATTGATTTTTTTCATTTTAAAAGTGTACGTTCTAAAATTTTTATTTTTTTCTAATAAGTTAAAAGTGTATGCTATAACACAGGAGTTAGAATGAGGAAAAATAATTTCCTACTGTTAAGGTTAAATATGGTTAAAACTTTGAAAACTTGATACTTATTTCTCTATTACGTATTAAAATAATAGTTTAATGATTATTTTTTATTTTTACCATATAATTTCAAGGAATACATACATTGTTTCCATTGTGAGAAACTATATATTTCCTATTTTATTTTTAATTATGGCTAAAAATTGAAAAAGCGACTCAAAATGTTGGTACCTAATTTGTGTTTTTTTATTAAATTTTTATTTTAATTGATTTTTTTCATTTTAAAAGTTGTACATTCTGAAAAAATTTTATTTTTTTCTAATAAATTAAAAACGTATGCTATAACATAGAAGTTAGAATGAGGAAAAATAATTCCTACTATTGAGCTTAAATATGATTAAAATTTAAAAATTTGATGCCCATTTCTCTATTATGTATTCAAATTATAATTTAACTAGATTATTTTTTCTTTTTACATTATAATTTCTAGGAAAACATACATTATTTTCATTGATAGAAACAATATATTACCTACTTTTATTTTCAATTATGGCTAAAAATTGAAAATGCGACACAAAATGTTGGTACCTATTTTCGGCATTTTTATTAAAATTTTTATTTTAACTGATTTTTTTCATTTTAAAAGTTTACGTTCTGAAAAATTTATTTTTTTCTAATAAATTAAAAGCATATACTATAACACAGTAGCTAGAATGAGGAAAAATATTTCCTACAATTAAGGTTAAATATGATTATAACTTTAAAAACTTGATACCTATTTCTATATTGCGTATTCAAACTATAGCTTAACGATTATTTTTTATTTTTACTATATAATTTCATGAAAAACATACATTATTTTCATTGAGAGAAACAATATATTACCTACTTTTATTTTTAATTATGACTAAGAATTGAAAACGTGACACAAAATGTTGGTACCTATTTTGGACTTTTTCAATAAATTTTTATTTTAATTGATTTTTTTCATCTTAAAAGTTTACGTTCTAAAAATTTTATTTTTTTCTATTAAATTAAAAGCATATGCTATAACACAGTAGCTACAGTGATGAAAAATACTTTCCTGCTATTAAGGTTAAATATGATTAAAAATTTAAAAAGTTGATACATATTTCTCTATTACGTATTCAAATTATAATTTAACTAGATTATTTTTTTTTATTTTTACTGTATAATTTCAAGAAAAACATACATTATTTTTACTGTGAGAAAAAATAATATATTACCTAATTTTATATTTAATTATGGTTAAAAACTGAAAATGCGACACAAAATATTGGAACCTATTTTGGGGTTTTTTATTCAATTTTTATTTTAATTGATTTTTTTCATTATAAAAGTTTACGTTCTAAAAATTTTATTTTTTTCTAATAAATTAAAAGTGTATGTATAACACACAATTTAGAATAAGAAAAAAATACTTTCGTACTGTTAAGATTAAATATGATTAAAACTTTAAAAACTTGATACATATTTCTCTACTACGTATTCAAATTATAGTTTAACAATTATTTTTTTTTTTACTGTAAAATTTTAGGGAAAACATACATTATTTTCATTGACATAATAATATATTACCTACTTTTATTTTTAATTATGGCTAAGAATTGAAAAGCGACACAGAATGTTGGTACCTATTTGGATTTTTTATTCAATTTTTATTTTAATTGATTTTTTTCATCTTAAAAGTTTACGTTCTGAAAATTTTATTTTTTTTTAATAAATTAAAAGCATATACTATAATACAGTAGCTAGAATGAGGAAAAATACTTTCCTACTATTAAGGTTAAATATAATTAAAACTTTAAAAACTTGATACCTATTTCTCTATTACGTATTCAAATTATAGCTTAACGATTACTTTTTTATTTTTACTATATAATTTCAAGAAAAACATACATTATTTTCTTTGAGAGAAACAATATATTACCTACTTTTATTTTTAATTATGACTAAGAATTGAAAACGTGACACAAAATATTGGTACCTATTTTGGACTTTTTTAATAAATTTTTATTTTAATTAATTTTTTCATCTTAAAAGTTTACGTTCTAAAAATTTTATTTTTTTCTATTAAATTAAAAGCGTATGCTATAACACAGCAAATTACAATGAGAAAAAATATTTTTCTACTATTAAGGTTAAATATGATTAAAATTTTAAAAGTTGATACATATTTCTCTATTACGTATTCAAATTATAATTTAACTAGATTATTTTTTTTTTATTTTTACTGTATAATTTCAAGAAAAACATACATTATTTTCACTGTGAGAAAAAATAATATATTACCTACTTTTATATTTAATTATGGCTAAAAACTGAAAATGCGACACAAAATGTTGGTACCTATTTTGGGGTTTTTTATTCAATTTTTATTTTAATTGATTTTTTTCACTTTAAAAGTTTACGTTCTAAAAATTTTATTTTTTTCTAATAAATTAAAAGTGTATACTATAACACAGGAGTTAGAATGAGAAAAAATATTTTCGTACTGTTAAGTTAAATATGATTAAAACTTTAAAAACTTGAAACCTATTTCTCTATTACATATTCAAATTATAGTTTAACGATTATTTTTTTATTTTTACTGTATAATTTTAGGGAAAACATACATTACTTTCATTGAGAGAAACATATATTACCTACTTTTATTTTAAATTATGGCTAAGAATTGAAAAGCGACACAGAATGTTGATACTATTTCTCTATTACGTATTCAAATTATAGCTTAACGATTATTTCTTATTTTTACTATACAATTTTAGGGAAAACATACATTATTTTCATTGAGAGAAACAATATATTACCTACTTTTATTTTTAATTATGACTAAGAATTGAAAACGCGACACAAAATGTTGGTACCTATTTTGGATTTTTATAATTTTTATTTTTAATTAATTTTTCATCTTAAAAGTTTACGTTCTAAAAATTTTATTTTTTTCTATTAAATTAAAAGCGTATGCTATAACACAGCAGTTCAATGAGGAAAAATACTTTTCTACTATTAAGGTTAAATATGATTAAAATTTTAAAAAGTTGATACATATTTCTCTATTAGGTATTCAAATTATAATTTAACTAGATTTTTTTTTATTTTTACTGTATTATTTTTAGGAAAACATACATTATTTTCACTATGAGGAAAATAATATATATTACCTACTTTTATATTTAATTATGGCTAAAAACGTGCGAAACATGTTGGTACCTATGTTGGAGTTTTTTATTCAATTTTAATTGATTTTTTTCATTTTAATAGTTTACATTCTAAAAATTTTATTTTTTTCTAATAAATTAAAAGTGTATGCTATAACACAAGAGTTAGAATGAGGAAAAATACTTTCCTACTGTTAAGGTTAAATATGATTAAAACTTTAAAAACTTGATACCCATTTCTATTACGTATTCAAATTATAGTTTTAACAATTATTTTTTTATTTTACTATGTAATTTCAGGAAAACATACATTATTTTCAATTGAAAGAAACAATATATTACCTACTTTTATTTTTAATTATGGCTAAGAATTAAAAGCGACACAAAATTTGTACCTATTTTGGACTTTTTTATTAAATTTTTATTAATTTGATTTTTTTCATCTTAAAAGTTTATGTTCTTGAAAATTTTATTTTTTTCTATAATTAAAAGCGTATGCTATAACATGGAGCTAGAATGAGGAAAAATACTTTCCTACTGTTAAGGCTTAAATATGATTAAAACTTTAAAAATTGATACCTATTTCTCTATTATGTATTCAAATTATAGTTTAACTAGATTATTTTTTTATTTTTACTGTATAATTTATGTTTCTTAAATTCTTTATGTTAGGTTGACTTCTGATATTATGCAGCAGACTCTGCAATTGTACCTCATAAGGATCTCTCTGTTGCACCTGTCTCTAAATTTTTAGCTTTTTACATACCAAGATAGTATAATAATTAGCATGTGATAAATCAAAGACTCTTTGCTAATGCCTATACACACATTTAAAACTAAAAGAACTTTCTATCCACAGATTACAGCTGAAGCTACTGATCGGTTGCTCTGACTGCCAACTTCATTTTTGTGGCTCGTACTACAAGAGGAAAACATACTTATTTTCAATGTGAGAAACAATATATTACCTACTTTTATTTTTAATTATGGCTTAAAACTGAAAATGCGACACAAAATGTTGGTACCTATTTTGATTTTTTATTCAATTTTTATTTTAATTGATTTTTTTGTTTGTAAAAGTTTACGTTATGAAAATTTTATTTTTTCTAATAAATTAAAAGCGTATGTATAACACACAATTTAGAATGAGGAAAAATACTTTCATACTGTTAAGGTTAAATATGATTAAAATTTAAAAACTTGACACCATTTCTCTATTACGTAATCAAATTATAGTTTAACTAGATTGTTTTTTATTTTTACTGTATAATTCTAGGAAACATACATTATTTTCATTGATAGACACAATATATTACCTGCTTTTATTTTTAATTATGGCTAAAAATTAAAAAAAGCAAAACGAATGTTAGTACCTATTTCAGGCTTTTTTATTAAATTTTTATTTTAATTGATCTTTTTTCATTTTAAAAGTTTACGTTCTAAAAAATTTTATTTTTTTCTAATAAATAAGAGCGTATTCTATAACACAACAGTTAGAGTGAGGAAATATATTTTCCTACTGTTAAGGTTAAATATGATTAACACTTTGAAACTTGATACCTATTTCTCTATTACATATTCAAATTATAGTTTGATTAGATTTTTTTTTTTTTTTTACTGTATAATTTCAAGAAAAACATATATTATTTTCATAGTGAAACAATATATTACCTACTTTTATTTTTAATTATGGTTAAAAACTGAAAAGTGACTAAAATGTTGGTACCTATTTCGTATTTTTTTATAAATTTTTATTTTTAATTAATTTTTTTCATTTTAAAAGTTTACGTTGTGAAAAAATTTTATTTTTTTTCCAATAAATTAAAAGTGTATGCTATAGACAAAGAGTTAGAATGAGGAAAAATACTATCCTACTATTGAGCTTAAAATATGATTAAAAAATTTAAAACTTGATACCCATTTCTCTATTACGTATTCAAAATTATTGTTTAACTAGATTGTTTTTTCTTTTACTATATATTTTAAGAAAAAGATACATTATTTTCATTTGAGAAACAATATATCACCTACTTTTATTTTTAATTATGGCTTAAAAATTGAAAAAAGCGACACAAAATGTTGGTACATATTTGGGCTTTTTCATTAAAATTTTATTTTAATTGATTTTTTTCATTTTAAAAGTTTATGTTCTGAAAATTTTATTTTTTTCTAATAAATTAAAAGCGTACGCTATAACACAGGAGTTAAAATGAGGAAAAATACCTTCCTACATTTTAAGTTAAATATGATTAAAATTTAAAAAGTTGATACCCATTTCTCTATTATGTATTCAAATTGTGGTTTAACTACATTATTTTTTCTTTTTACTGTATAATTTAAGGAAAACATACATTATTTTCATTGTGAGAAACAATATATTTCCTACTTTTATTTTTTTAATGGCTAAAAATTGAAAATCGACTCACAATGTTGGTACCTATTTCAGTTTTTTATTAATTTTTATTTTAATTGTTTTTTTTTTCATTTTAAAAGTTTACGTTGTGAACAATTTATTTTTTTCCAATAAATTAAATGCTATTGTATAACACACTGGTTAGAATGAGTAAAAATACTTTCCTACTATGAGGTTAAATATGATTAAAATTTTTAAAACTTGACACCCATTTCTCTATTACGTATTCAAATTATAGCTTAATTAAATTATTTTTTCTCTTTACTGTATAATTTTAAGAAAAACATACATTATTTTCATTGAGAGAAACAATATATTACCTACTTTTATTTTTAATTATGGCTAAAAATGAAAAAAGCGATATAGAATGTTACCTATTTTCGAACTTTTCATTAATTTTTATTTTAATTGATTTTTTACATTTTAAAAGTTTATGTTCTGAAAAAATATTTTTTTCTAATAAATTAAAGAATATGCTATAATATAGGAGTTAGAATGATGAAAAAATTTTTCTACTGTTAAAGTTAAATATGATTAAAAATTTAAAAACTTGATACTCATTTCTCTATTACGTATTCAAATTATAGTTTAACTAATTTTTTTATTTTTACTGTATAATTTCTAGGAAAACATACATTATTTTCATTGAGAAAAATATATATTTCCTACTTTTATTTTTAATTATGGCTAAAAATTGAAAAAGCAACATAGAATGTTGGTACCTATTTCGTTCTTTTTTATTAAGTCTTATTTTTAATTGATTTTTTTCATTTTAAAAGTTTACATTCTAAAAATTTTATTTTTCTCTAATAAATTAAAAGTATATGCTATAACATAGGAGTTCGAATATGAAAAATAATTTCCCATGTTAAGGTTAAATATGATCAAAAAACTTAAAAAACTTGATACAAATTTCTCAATCACGTGTTTCAAATTATAGTTTAACAAGATTATTTTTTAATTTTACTGTATAATTTCTAGAAACATACATTTTTTCATTGACAGAAATAATAATTACCTACTTTTTTTAAAATTATGGCTAAATTTGAAAAAGCGACACAGAATGTTGGTACTTATTCTGGGTTTTTTGTTAAATTTTTATTTTAATTGATTCTTTTCATTTTAAAAGTTTACGTTCTGAAAAATTAAAAGGTATGCTATAACACAAGAGTTAGAATGACCAAATATTTCCTACTGTTAAGGTTAAATATGATTAAAAATTTAAAAACTTGATACTCATTCTTAATTACGTATTCAAATTATAGTTTAACTAGATTGTTTTTAATTTTTACTGTATAATTCTAGGAAAACATACATTATTTTCATTGAGAGAAATAATATATTCCTACTTTTATTTTTAATTATAGCTAAAATTGAAAAAAACTATAAAATGTTGTACCTATTTCGGCTTTTTATTAATCTTTATTTTAATTGATTTTTTTCATTTTAAAAGTTTACAATCTGAAAAATTTATTTTTCTCTAATAAATTAAAAGTGTATGCTATAATATAAGGTTAGAATAGGAAAAATACTTTTCTACTGTTAAGGTTAAATATTATTAAAACTTAAAACTTGATACCCATTTCTCTATTACGTATTCAAATTATAGTTCAACTAGATTATTTTTTATTTTACTCTATAATTTATAGGAAAACATACATTATTTTCATTGAGTGAAACAATATTACCTACTTTTAATTATGTCTAAAAATTGAAAAAGCAACCAGAATGTTGGTACCTATTTTGTTTTTTTTTATTAAATTTTTATTTTAATTGATTCTTTTCATTTTAAAAGTTTACGTTCTGAAAATTTTATTTTTTTCTAATAAATTAAAAGCGTATGATATAACACAGGAGTTAGAATGAGAAAAAATACTTTCCTACATTAAGCTTAAATATGATTAAAAATTAAAAACTTGATACCCATTTCTCTATTACGTATTCAAATTATAGTTTAATAGATTGTTTTTTCTTTTACTATATAATTTTAAGGAAAACATACATTATTTTATTGTGAGAAAATAATATCCTACTTTTATTTTTAATTATGGCTAAAAATTGAAAAAACGACTCAGAATGTTGGTACCTATTTCGGATTTTTTTATTAAATTTTTATTTTAATTGATTTTTTTCATTTTAAAAGTTTACGTTCTGAAAATTTTATTTTTAATAAATTAAAAGCGTATGCTATAACACATGAGTTAGAATGAGGAAAAATACTTTCTTACTATTAAGGTTAAATATGATTAAAACTTTAAAAACTTGATACCTATTTCTCTATTACATATTCAAATTATCGTTTAACTAGATTATTTTTTATTTTTACTGTATAATTCTAGGAAAACATACATTATTTTCATTGACAGAAACAATATATTACCTACTTTTATTTTTAATTATGGCTAAAATTGAAAAAGCGACACAAAATGTTGGTACCTATTTTGGACTTTTTTATAAAATTTTATTTTAATTGATTTTTTTCATTTTAAAAGTTTACGTTCTGAAATTTATTTTTTTCTAATAAATTAAAAGTGTATGCTATAACACAGGAATTAGAATGAGGAAAAATACTTTCCTACTGTTAAGGTTAAATATGATTAAAATTTAAAAACTTGATACCCATTTCTATTACGTATTCAAATTATAGTTTAACTAGATTATTTTTTTTTTTACTGTATAATTTTAGGAAAATATACATTATTTTCATTGTGAGAAATAATATATTTCCTACTTTTATTTTTAATTATGGCTAAAAATTGAAAAGAGACTTAGAATGTTGGTACCTATTTCATGTTTTTTATTAAATTTTTATTTTAATTGATTTTTTTCATTTTAAAAGTTTACGTTCTGAAAATTTTTTTTTTTCTAATAAATTAAAAGCGTATGATATAACACAGAGTTAGAATGAAAAATAATTCCTACTATTAAGCTTAAATATGATTAAAAATTAAAAACTTGATACCCATTTCTCTTTACGTATTCAAATATAGTTTAACTAGATTATTTTTTTTTTACTATATAATTTTTAAGGAAAACATACATTATTTTCATTGTGAGAAAAATAATATCCTACTTTTATTTTTAATTATGGCTAAAAATTGAAAAAACGACTCAGAATGTTGGTACCTATTTTGTGTTTTTTTATTAAATTTTTTTTTAATTGATTTTTTTGCTTTAAAGTTTACGTTCTGAAAAAAATTATTTTTTTCTAATAAATTAAAAGCGTATGCTATAACACAGGAGTTAGAATGAAAAAAATACTTTCCTACTATTAAGCTTAAAAATGATTAAAATTTAAAAACTTGATATGCTTTTCTCTATTACGTATTCAAATTATAGTTTAACTAGATTATTTTTTATTTTACTCTATAAAACTAGGAAAACATACATTATTTTCATTGAAAAACAATATATTATCTACTTTTATTTTTAATTATGGCTAAAATTGAAAAAACCGACATAGAATGTTGTACCTATTTTACTTTTTTATTAAATTTAATTTTAATTGATTTTTTCATTTTAAAAGTTTATGTTCTGAAAAATTTATTTTTTTCTAATAAATTAAAAGCGTATGCTATAACACAGGAGTTAGAATGAGAAAAAATAATTTCCTACTTTAAGGTTAAATATGATTAAAATTTAAAAACTTGATACTGATTTCTCTATTACGTATTCAAATTATAGTTTAACTACATATTTTTTATTTTTACTGAATAATTTCAAGGAAAACATACATTATTTTCATAGAGAAAACATATATTACCTACTTTTTTTTTAATTATGGCTAAAAATTGAAAAGCGACACAGAATTTGGTACCTATTTTGAAATTTTTTATTAAATTTTTATTTAATTGATTTTTTTATTTTAAAAGTTTACGTTCTGAAAATTTTATTTTTTTCTAATAAATTAAAAGCGTATGCTATAAAAAGGAGTTAGAATGAGGAAAAATATTTTCCTACTGTTAAGGTTAAATATGATTAAAATTTTAAAAACTTGATACCTATTTCTCTATTACGTATTCAAATTATAGTTTAACGATTATTTTTTTATTTTTACTGTATAATTTTAAGGAAAACATACATTATTTTCATTGAGAAAAAAAATATATTACCTACTTTTATTTTTAATTATGGCTAAAAATTGAAAAAGCGACACAGAATGTTGGTACCTATTTGGACTTTATTAAATTTTTATTTTAATTAATTTTTTCATTTTAAAAGTTTACGTTCTGAAAATTTATATTTTTTCTAATAAATTAAAAACATATGCTATAACACAACAGTTAGAATGAGAAAAAATATTTCCTACTGTTAAGGTTAAATATGATTAAAAATTTAAAAACTTGATACATATTTCTCTATTACGTATTCAAATTATATTTAACTAGATTATTTTTTTATTTTTACATATAATTTCAAGGAACATACATTATTTTCATTTTGAGAAAAACAATATATTACCTACTTTTATTTTTAATTATGGCTAAAAACTGAAAAAGCGACACAAAATGTTGGTACCTATTTTGGGCTTTTTATTAAATTTTTATTTTAATTGATTTTTTCATTTTAAAAGTTTACGTTCTGAAATTTATTTTTTTCTAATAAATTAAAAGCGTATGTATAACTACAGTTAGAATGAGGAAAAATACTTTCCTACTGTTAAGGTTAAATATGATTAAAAATTTAAAAACTTGATACCATTTCTCTATTACGTATTCAAATTATAGTTTAACTAGATTATTTTTTATTTTACTGTATAATTTCAAGGAAAAACATACATTATTTTCATTGAGAGAAACAATATATTACCTACTTTTATTTTAATTATGGCTAAAAATTGAAAAGCACACACAATGTTGTTACCTATTTTGTACTTTTTTATTAAATTTTTATTTTAATTGATTTTTTCATTTTAAAAGTTTACGTTCTGAAAATTTTATTTTTTTTTAATAAATTAAAACCGTATGCTATAACACAACAGTTAGAATGAGGAAAAATACTTTCTACTGTTAAGGTTAAATATGATTAAAACTTTAAAAACTTTTACTTATTTCTCTATTACGTATTCAAATTATAGTTTAACTAGATTATTTTTTATTTTTTACTGTATAATTTCAAGGAAAAAACATACATTATTTTCATTGTGAGAAACAATATATTTACCTACTTTTATTTTTAATTATGGCTAAAAACTGAAAATGCGACACAAAATGTTGGTACCTATTTTCGGCTTTTTTATTCATTTTTATTTTAATTGATTTTTTTCATTTTAAAGTTTACGTTCTGAAATTTTATTTTTTTCTAATAAATTAAAGCGTATGCTATAACACAGGAGTTAGAATGAGGAAAAATACTTTTCTACTATTAAGGTTAAATATGATTAAAAATTTTAAAAACTTGATACCCATTTCTCTATTACGTATTCAAATTATAGTTTAACTAGATTATTTTTTATTTTACTGTATATTTTCAAGAAAACATACATTATTTTCATTGATAGAAACAATATATTACCTATTTTATTTTTAATTATGGCTAAAAATTTAAAAACGACACAAAATGTTGGTACCTATTTTGGGTTTTATTAAATTTTTATTTTAATTGATTTTTTCATTTTAAAAGTTTACGTTCTGAAAATTTATTTTTTTCTAATAAATTAAAATGTATGTATAACACAGAGTTAGAATGAGGAAAAATATTTCCTACTGTTAAGTTAAATATGATTAAAAATTTAAAACTTGATACCTATTTCTCTATTACGTATTCAAATTATAGTTTAACGATTCTTTTTTATTTTTACTGTATAATTTTAGGAAAACATACATTATTTTCATTGAGAGAAAAAATATATTACCTACTTTTATTTTTAATTATGGCTAAAAATTGAAAAAGCGACACAGAATGTTGGTACCTATTTTGGACCTTTTTTATTAATTTTTATTTTAATTGATTTTTTCATCTTAAAAGTTTACGTTCTGAAAAATTTATTTTTTCTAATAAATTAAAAGCGTATGCTATAACACATCAGTTAGAATGAGGAAAAAAATTTTCTACTATTAAAGTTAAATATGATTAAAACTTTAAAAACTTATACTATTTCTCTATTACGTATTCAAATTATAGTTTAATTAGATTATTTTTTATTTTTACTGTATAATTTCAAGGAAAACATACATTATTTTCATGTGAAGAAATAATACCTACTTTTATTTTTAATTATGGCTAAAAATTAAAAAGCGACACAAAATGTTGGTACCTATTTTGGATTTTTTATTAAATTTTTATTTTAATTGATTTTTTTCATTTTAAAAGTTTACATTCTGAAAATTTATTTTTTCTAATAAATTAAAAGCGTATGATAATACAAAGGAGTTAGAATGAGGAAAAATACTTTCCTACTGTTAAGTTAAATATGATTAAATTTTAAAAATTGATACCTATTTCTCTATTACGTATTCAAATTATAGTTTAACTAGATATTTTTTATTTACTGTATAATTTCAAGAAAACATACATTATTTTCATTGATAAAACAATATATTACCTACTTTTATTTTTAATTATGGCTAAAAATTGAAAATGCGACACAAAATGTTGGTACCTATTTGGGGCTTTTTATTCAATTTTTATTTTAATTGATTTTTTCATTTTAAAAGTTTGTGTTCTGGAAAATTTATTTTTTTCTAATAAATTAAAAGCGTATGCTATAAAAAACAGTTAGAATGAGAAAAATACTTTCCTACTGTTAAGGTTAAATATGATTAAAATTTAAAAAATTGATACATATTTCTCATTACGTATTCAAATTATAGTTTAACGATTATTTTTTATTTTACTGTATAATTTCAGGAAAACATACATTATTTTCATTGAGAAAAAACATATATTACCTACTTTTATTTTTAATTATGGCTAAAATTGAAAAGCGACACAGAATGTTGGTACCTATTTTGGACTTTTTTATTAAATTTTATTTTAATTATTTTTCATTTTAAAAGTTTACGTTTGAAAATTTTATTTTTTTCTAATAAATTAAAAGCTATGCTATAACACAACAGTTAGAATGAGAAAAATACTTTCCTACTGTTAAGTTAAATATGATTAAACTTAAAAAACTTGATACATATTTCTCTATTACGTATTCAAATTATAGTTTAACTAGATTATTTTTTTATTTTTACTGTATAATTTCAAGGAAACATACATTATTTTCATTGAGAGAAAAAAATATATTACCTACTTTTATTTTTAATTATGGCTAAAAATTGAAAAAGCGACACAAAATGTTGGTACCTATTTTGGCTTTTTTATTCAATTTTTATTTTAATTGATTTTTTCATTTTAAAAGTTTACGTTTTGAAAATTTTATTTTTTCTAATAAATTAAAAGCGTATGCTATAACACAATAGTTAGAATGAGGAAAAATACTTTCTACTGTTAAGGTTAAATATGATTAAAACTTTAAAAACTTGATACCTATTTCTCTATTACGTATTCAAATTATAGTTTAACATTTATTTTTATTTTTACTGTATAATTTTGGAAAAAAACATACATTATTTTCATTGAAGAAATAATATATTACCTACTTTTATTTTAATTATGGCTAAAAATTGAAAAAGCGACACAGAATGTTGGTACCTATTTTGGACTTTTTTATTAAATTTTTATTTTAATTGATTTTTTCATTTTAAAAGTTTTACGTTCTGAAAATTTATTTTTTTCTAATAAATTAAAAGCGTATGCTATAACACACGAGTTAGAATGAGGAAAATAATTTTCCTACTGTTAAGGTTAAATATGATTAAAATTTAAAAACTTGATACCCATTTCTCTATTACGTATTCAAATTATAGTTTAACTAGATTATTTTTTATTTTACTGTATAATTTCTAGGAAAACATACATTATTTTCATTGAAGAAACAATATATTACCTATCTTTTTTTTTAATTATGGCTAAAAATTGAAAAAGCGAAAACAGAATGTTGGTACCTATTTCAGCTTTTTTATTAAAATTTTATTTTAATTGATTTTTTTCATTTTAAAAGTTTACTTCTAAAAAATTTATTTTTCTAATAAATTAAAAGTGTATGCTATAACACAGCAGTTAGAATGAGGAAAATACTTTTTACTATTAAGGTTAAATATGATTAAACTTTAAAAACTTGATACCTATTTCTCTATTACATATTCAAATTATAGTTTAAGTAGATTGTTTTTTTTTATTTTTACTGTATAATTTAAAAAAAAAACATATATTATTTATCAGTGGGAAACAATTTATTACCTACTTTTATTTTAATTATGGCTAAAATTGAAAAACGACTAAGAATGTTGGTACCTATTTCGGTTTTTTTATTAAATTTTTATTTTAATTGATTTTTTTCATTTTTAAAAGTTTACGTTCTGAAAAAATTTATTTTTTTCTAATAAATTTAAAGTGTATGCTATAACACACAGTTAGAATGAGGAAAAATACTTTCCTACTACTGACTTAAATATGATTAAAAATTTTAAAACTTGATACCATTTCTCTATTACGTATTCAAATTATAGTTTAACTAAATTGTTTTGTTTTTACTGTATAATTTAAGGAAAACATACATTATTTTCATTGTGAGAAACAATATATTACCTACTTTTATTTTTAATTATGGCTAAAAAATGAAAAAGCGACACAAAATGTTGGTACCTATTTCGGGCTTTTTTATTAAATTTTATTTTAATTGATTTTTTACATTTTAAAAGTTTACGTTCTGAAAAAAAATTTTCTAATAAATTAAAAATGTATGCTATAACACATGAGTTAGAATGAGAAAAATATTTTTCTACTGTTAAAGTTAAATATGATTAAAAATTTAAAAACTTGATACCCATTTCTCTATTACGTATTCAAATTATAGTTTAACTAGATTATTTTTTATTTTTACTGTATAATTTCAAGAAAACATACATTATTTTCATTGTGAGAAACAATATATTACTATTTTTATTTAATTATGGCTAAAAATTGAAAATGCGACACAAAATGTTGGTACCTATTTTGGCTTTTTTATTCAATTTTTATTTTAATTGATTTTTTTTTTTTTTTAAAAGTTTACATTCTGAAAAATTTATTTTTTTCTAATAAATTAAAAGCGTATGCTATAACACAGGAGTTAGAATGAGGAAAAATACTTTCCTACTATTAAGGTTAAATATGATTAAAATTTAAAAACTTGATACCCATTTCTCTATTACGTATTCAAATTATAGTTTAACTAGATTATTTTTTATTTTTACTGTATAATTTCAAGAAAACATACATTATTTTCATTGATAGAAACAATATATTACCTACTTTTATTTTTAATTATGGCTAAAAATTGAAAATGCGACACAAATGTTGGTACCTATTTTGGGTTTTTATTCAATTTTTAATTTAATTGATTTTTTTATTTTAAAAGTTTACGTTCTGAAAATTTATTTTTTTCTAATAAATTAAAAGCGTATGCTATAAACAACAGTTAGAATGAGAAAAAATACTTTCCTACTGTTAAGGTTAAATAAAATTAAAATTTAAAAACTTGATACCTATTTCTATTACGTATTCAAATTATAGTTTAACTAGATTGTTTTTTTTTTTTTACTGTATAATTTCAAGAAAAACAAACATTATTTTCATAGTGGGAAACAATATATTACCTACTTTTATTTTTAATTATGGCTAAAAATTGAAAAGCGACACAGAATATTGGACCTGTTTAATTGATTTTTTTTATTTAAAAGTTTACATTCTGAAAAATTTTATTTTTTTCTAATAAATTAAAAGGTATACTATAATTAGTAGTTAGAATGAGAAAAAATACTTTCCTACTATTAAGGTTAAATATGATTAAACATTAAAAACTTGATACTATTTCTCTATTACGTATTCAAATTATAGTTTACAGATTTTTTTTTATTTTTACTATATAATTTCAAGAAAACATACATTATTTTCAATGTGAGAAACAATATATTACCTACTTTTATTTTTAATTATGGCTAAAAATTAAAAAGCGACACAAAATGTTGGTACCTATTTTGGGCTTTTTTATTCAATTTTTATTTTAATTGATTTTTTCATTTTAAAAGTTTACGTTCTGAAAATTTTATTTTTTCTAATAAATTAAAAGCGTATGCTATAACACACGAGTTAGAATGAAAAAAATAATTTCCTACTGTTAAGGTAAAATGATTAAAAATTTAAAAACTTGATACCCATTTCTCTATTACGTATTCAAATTATAGTTTAACTAGATTATTTTTTATTTTTACTGTATAATTTCTAAGGAAAACATACATTATTTTCATTGATAGAAACAATATATTACCTACTTCTTTTTTAATTATGGCTTAAAATTGAAAAGCGAAATAGAATGTGTGTTTTTTATTAAATTTTTATTTTAATTGATTTTTTCATTTTAAAAGTTTACGTTCTGAAAAATTTATTTTTTCTAATAAATTAAAAGTGTATGCTATAACACAGCAGTTAGAATGAGGAAAAATATTTCCTACTATTAAGGTTAAATATGATTAAAACTTTAAAAACTTGATACCTATTTTTCTATTACATATTCAAATTATAGTTTAACTAGATTGTTTTTTTTATTTTTTACTGTATAATTTTCAAGAAAAACAAATATTGAACGTAAACTTTTAAGAATGAAAAGAATCAATTAAAATAAAATTTTAACAAAAAAAACTCAGAATAGGTACAACATTCTGTGTCGCTTTTTCAATTTTTAGCATTAATTAAAAAGAGTAGGTAATTTATATTTTTTTCTCAATAAAATAATGTAGTTTTCTAGAAATTATTACAGTAAAAATAAAAAATTAATCTAGCTTAAACTATAATTTAATAGTAATTGAGAAAAGAGTATCAAGTTTTGAGTTTTTAATTCATATTTAACCTCACAATTAGAAAGTATTTTTCCTTATTTCTAAAACTAGTATTTTGTAGCATTTTACTTTTAATTTATAAGAGAAAAATAAATTTTCATTGAGAGAAATAATATATTATTACTTTTATTTTTAATTATGGCTAAAAATTGAAAAGCGACACAAAATGTTGGTACCATTTTGGGCTTTTTATTCAATTTTTATTTTAATTGATTTTTTCATTTTAAAAGTTTATGTTTGAAAATTTTATTTTTTCTAATAAATTAAAAGCGTATGCTATAACACAGGAGTTAGAATGAGGAAAAATACTTTCCTACAGTTAAGTTAAATATGATTAAAAATTTAAAAACTTGATACACATTTCTCTATTACGTATTCAAATTATGGTTTAACTAGATTATTTTTTCTTTTTACTATAATTTTAAGAAAACATACATTATTTTCATTGTGAGAAATAATATATTTCCTACTTTATTTTTATAATGGCTAAAAATTGAAAATCAACTCAGAAATTGGTACCTATTTGTTTTTTTTATTAAATTTTATTTTAATTATTTTTTTCATTTTAAAAGTTTACGTTCTGAAAAATTTATTTTTTCCAATAAATAAAAAGCATATGCTATAACAAACGAGTTAGAATAATGAAAAATACTTTCCTACTATTGAACTTAAATATGATTAAAAATTTTAAAAGTAGATGTTTTTTCTTTTACTGTATAATTTTTAAGAAAACATACATTATTTTCATTGAGAGAAACAATATATTACCTATTTTTATTTTTAATTATGGCTAAAAATTAAAAAGTGCACAGAATGTTGGTACCTATTTGAGCTTTTTATTAAATTTTTATTTTAATGATTTTTTACATTTTAAAAGTTTATGTCTTAAAAATTTATTTTTTCTAATAAATTAAAAGTGTATGCTATAATACAGGAGTTAGAATGAGGAAAAATACTTTTCTACTGTTAAATTTAAATATGATTAAAAATTTAAAAACTTGATACATATTTCTCTATTACGTATTCAAATTATAGTTTAACTAGATTGTTTTTATTTTTACTGTATAATTTCTAGGAAAACATACATTATTTTCATTGAGAGAAACAACATATTATTCCTACTTTTATTTTTAATTATGGCTAAAATTGAAAAAGCGACACAGAATGTTGTTACCTATTTCGGGCTTTTTATTAAGTTTTTATTTTAATTGATTTTTTTCATTTTAAAAGTTTACATTTGAAAATTTATTTTTCTCTAATAAATTAAAAGTGTATGCTATAACATAGGAGTTAGAATAAAGAAAAATACTTTCTACTTTAAGGTTAAATATGATTAAAAATTTAAAACTTGATACATATTTCTCTATTACGTATTCAAATTATAGTTTAACTAGATTGTTTTTATTTTTACTGTATAATTTCAAGGAAAACATACATTATTTTCATTGAGAGAAACAATATATTACCTACTTTTATTTTTAATTATGGCTAAAAAATGAAAAAGCGACACAGAATGTTGGTACCTATTTTAGACTTTTTATTAAATTTTTATTTTAATTGATTTTTTTCATTTAAAAGTTTACATTCTAAAAAATTATTTTTTTCTAATAAATTAAAGCGTATGCTAAAACACAGGAGTTAGAATGAGGAAAAATACTTTCCTACTATTAAGGTTAAATATGATTAAAAATTTAAAAACTTGATACCCATTTCTCTATTACGTAATCAAATTATAGTTTAACTAGATTATTTTTTTATTTTACTGTATAATTTTAAGGAAAACATACATTATTTTCATTGAGAGAAATAATATATTTCCTACTTTTATTTTTAATTATGGCTAAAAATTAAAAAAGCGACTCAGAATGTTGGTACCTATTTCGTGCTTTTTTTAAAAAAATTTTATTTTAATTGATTTTTTCATTTTAAAAGTTTACGTTCTGAAAATTTTATTTTTTTCTAATAAATTAAAAGCGTATGCTATAACACAGGAGTTAGAATGAGGAAAAATACATTTCTACTGTTAAGGTAAATATGATTAAAATTTAAAAACTTGATACCCATTTCTCTATTACGTATTCAAATTATAGTTTAACTAGATTGTTTTTTTTTTTTTTGTATAATTTCAAAGAAAAACATACATTATTTTCAATGTAGAAACAATATATTACCTACTTTTATTTTTAATTATGGCTAAAAATTGAAAAAGCGACACAAATGTTTGGTACCTATTTGGGCTTTTTTATTAATTTTTATTTTAATTGATTTTTTTTCATTTTAAAGTTTACATTTGAAAAAATTTTCTAATAAATTAAAAGTGTATGCTAAAACAAAGGAGTTAGAATGGGAAAAATATTTCCTACTGTTAAGTTTAAATATGATTAAAAATTTAAAAACTTGATACCCATTTCTCTATTACGTATTCAAATTATAGTTTAACTAGATTATTTTTTATTTTACTGTATAATTTCAAGGAAAACATACATTATTTTCATTGAGAGAAACAATATATTATTACTTTAATTATGGCTAAAAATTGAAAAAGCGACACAGAATGTTGGTACCTATTTGGGTTTTTTATTAAATTTTTATTTTAATTGATTTTTTCATTTTAAAAGTTTACGTTCTGAAAAAATTTATTTTTTTCTAATAAATTAAAAGCGTATGCTATAAACAAGAGTTAGAATGAGGAAAAATATTTCCTACATTAAGGTTAAATATGATTAAAACTTTAAAAAATTGATACATATTTCTCTATTACGTATTCAAATTATAGTTTAAAGATTATTTTTTTTTTTACTGTATAATTTCAGGAAAAACATACATATTTTCATTGAAAGAAACAATATATTACCTAATTTTATTTTTAATTATGGCTAAAAATTGAAAAGCGACACAATTATGTTGGTACCTATTTGACTTTTTTATTAAATTTTTATTTTAATGATTTTTTTCATTTTAAAAGTTTCTGTTCTGAATTTTTTTTTCTAATAAATTAAAAGCGTATGCTATAACACAGGAGTTAGAATGAGGAAAAATAATTTCTACTATTAAGGTTAAATATGATTAAAATTTAAAAACTTGATACATATTCTCTATTACGTATTCAAATTATAGTTTAACTAGATTGTTTTATTTTTACTGTATAATTTCAGGGAAAAACATACATTATTTTCATGTGAGAAAAATAATATATTACCTACTTTTATTTTTAATTATGGCTAAAAAATAAAAAGCGACACAAAATGTTGGTACCTATTTGGGTTTTTATTAAATTTTTATTTTAATTGATTTTTCATTTTAAAAGTTTACGTTCTGAAAATTTTTATTTTTTCTAATAAATTAAAAGCGTATGTTATAACACAGGAGTTAGAATGAGAAAAAATAATTTCTACTATTAAGGTTAAATATGATTAAAACTTTAAAAACTTGATACCTATTTTCTCATTACGTATTCAAATTATAGTTTAACTAGATTGTTTTTTATTTTTACTGTATAATTTCTAAGAAAACATACATTATTTTCAATGTGAGAAACAATATATTACCTACTTTTATTTTTAATTATGGCTAAAATTAAAAAGCGACACAGAATGTTGGTACCTATTTTGGTTTTTATTCAATTTTTATTTTAATTGATTTTTTTTCATTTTAAAAGTTTATGTTCTGAAAAATTTATTTTTTTTAATAAATTAAAAGCGTATGCTATAACACAGGAGTTAGAATGAGGAAAAATACTTTCCTACTATTAAGCTTAAATATGATTAAAAATTTAAAAACTTGATACTCATTTCTCTATTACGTATTCAAATTATAGTTTAATGATTATTTTTTATTTTTACTGTATATTTCTAGGAAAACATACATTATTTTCATTGAGAGAAACAATATATTTCCTACTTTTTTTAATTATGGCTAAAAATTAAAAAAGCGACACAGAATGTTGGTACCTATTTCGGGCTTTTTTATTAATTTTTATTTTAATTGATTTTTTCATTTAAAAGTTTACGTTCTGAAAATTTTATTTTTTTCTAATAAATTAAAAGCGTATGCTATAACACAGGAGTTAGAATGAGAAAAAATAATTTTCTACTGTTAAGGTTAAATATGATTAAAACTTTAAAAACTTGATACCTATTTCTCTATTACGTATCAAATTATAGTTTAACTAGATTGTTTTTTATTTTTACTGTATAATTTCTAAGGAAAACATACATTATTTTCATTGAGAGAAACAATATATTACCTACTTTATTTTTAATTATGGCTAAAAATGAAAAAGCGACACAAAATGTTGGTACCTATTTTGGCTTTTTTATTAAATTTTATTTTAATTGATTTTTTTCATTTTAAAAGTTTACGTTCTGAAAAATTTATTTTTTTCTAATAAATTAAAAGCGTATGCTATAACACAGGAGTTAGAATGAGGAAAAATACTTTCCTACTATTAAGCTTAAATATGATTAAAAATTTAAAAACTTGATACTATTCTCTATTACGTATTCAAATTATAGTTTAACTAACTGTTTTTTTTTTATTTTTACTGTATAATTTTTAGGAAAACATACATTATTTTCATTGAAGAAACAATATATTACCTACTTTTTTTTAATTATGGCTAAAATTAAAAAAGCGACA
>JAGSPU010000413.1:0-36218 GCA_019321725.1 Paulownia fortunei | reverse complement strand
ACATTAAAAAAATCTTTCCATTCAAGCACAACCACATCCATCTCAGCGTATATAATAGTCTCCTCTCCAAGTGATTGAATTCTTAATGAGGAGTATTTTTCTCAAATGTTAAAATATAGAATTTGGATGTCAAATTTATTAATTATAAGAAGACTTGTCATAGTTCGTGGAAATTTTGCTGGTAGCCAAGTCCCAATGTTGAGTATGACGAGAATGGTTAGTCATCCATTCTGCAATTCGATTCCTTCTTCATATTAATGGTATAGTTAGGTGGATATCTATATTTTCAACTAATAAAATTTAGAAATAAATCGTTAAATCCTGCAATGACCATAATTGTTGTGCCATAAAATTTAGAAAATAATTTTATCATCATCTTCAATCTACAATCTACGGCAACAACATTAAAAAAAATCTTTCCATTCAAGCACAACCACATCCCCTCAACGTATATAATAGTCTCTTCTACCAAGTGATTGAAATTTTAATGAGGAGTTTTTCTCAAATGTTAAAATATAGAATTTGGATGTCCAAATTTATTAATTCTAAGAGGTCTTGTCATTTTCGTGGAAATTTGTTGGCAGCCAAATTCCAAATGTTGAGTATCACGAGAATAGTTAGTCATCCATTCTGCAATTCGATTCCCTTCAAAAAATAAATGAGATAGTTGGGTGGATATCTATATTTTCAACAATAAAATTTATATATAAATCGTTGAATCCTCCAATGACCATAATCGTTATGCCATAAATTTATAAAATAATTTTATCATCATCTTCGATCTACAATCTACGGCAGCCACATTAAAAAATCTTTCCATTACAAGCACAACCACATCCCATCTCAGTGTATATAATAGTCTCCTCTCCCAGTGATTGAAATCTTAATGAGGAGTATTTTTCTCAAATGTTAAAATATAGAATTTGGATGTCCAAATTTATTAATTCTAAGAAGTCTTGTCATAGTTCGTGGAAATTTTGGTGGCAGCCAAATTCCCAAATGTTGAGTATTACGAGAATGGTTAGTCATCCATTCTGCAATTCGATTCCCTTCTTCAAATTATGGATAGTTGGGTGGATATCTATATTTTCAATTAACAAAATTTAGAAATAAATCGTTGAATCCTCCAATGACCATAATCGTTGTGCCACAAAATCTATAAAATAATTTTATCATCATTTTCAATCTATAATCTACGGCAGCCACATTAAAAAAATCTTTCCATTCCAAGCACAAGCACATCCATCTCAACGTATATAATAGTCTCCTCTCCCAAGTGATTGAAATCTTAATGAGGAGTATTTTTCTCAAATGTTAAAATATAGAATTTGGATGTTCAAATTTATTAATTCTAAGAAGACTTGTAATAGTTCGTGGAAATTTTGCTGGCAGCCAAATTCCCAAATGTTGAGTATCACGAGAATGGTTAGTCATCCATTCTGCAATTCGATTCCCTTCTTCAAATATATAGGATAGTTGGGTGGATATCTATATTTTCAATTAACAAAATTTAAAAATAAATCATTGAATCCTCCAATGACCATAATCGTTGTGCCACAAAATCTATAAAATAATTTAATCATCATCTTCAATCTACAATCTACGACAGCCACAATAAAAAATCTTTCCATTCCAAGCACAACCACATCCATCTCAGCGTATATAATAGTCTCCTCTCCAAGTGATTGAAATCTTAATGCGGAGTATTTTTCTCAAATGTTAAAATATAGAATTTGGATGTCCAAATTTATTAATTCTAAGAAGACTTGCATTAGTTCGTGAAAAATTGC
Source organism: Paulownia fortunei (assembly GCA_019321725.1). Classification (NCBI taxonomy): domain Eukaryota; kingdom Viridiplantae; phylum Streptophyta; class Magnoliopsida; order Lamiales; family Paulowniaceae; genus Paulownia; species Paulownia fortunei. The sequence goes on along the minus strand of JAGSPU010000413.1, from coordinate 34,428 downwards.
AGGCAGCCAAATTCCAAATGTTGAGTATCACGAGAATGGTTAGTCATCCATTCTCAATTCGATTCCCTTCTTCAAATATATGGGATAGTTGGGTGGATATCTATATTTTCAATTAACAAAATTTAGAAATAAATCGTTGAATCCTCCAATGACCATAATCGTTGTGCCACAAAATCTATAAAATAATTTTATCATCATTTTCAATCTATAATCTACGGCAGCCACATTAAAAAAATCTTTCCATTCAAGCACAACCACATCCATCTCAACGTATATAATAGTCTCTTCTACCAAGTGATTGAAATCTTAATGAGGAGTATTTTTCTCAAAATGTTAAAATATAGAATTTGGATGTCCAAATTTATTAATTCTAACAAGTCTTATCATAGTTCGTGGAAATTTTACTGGCAGCCAAATTCCCAAATGTTGAGTATCACGAGAATGGTTAGTCATCCATTCTGCAATTCGATTCCCTTCTTCAAATATATAGGATAGTTGGGTGGATATCTATATTTTCAATTAACAAAATTTAGAAATAAATCATTGAATCCTCAATGACCATAATCGTTGTGCCACAAAATCTATAAAATAATTTAATCATCATCTTCAATCTACAATCTTCGACAGCCACAATAAAAAAAAAATTCCATTCCAAGCACAACACATCCATCTCAGCGTATATAATAGTCTCCTCTCCCAAGTGATTGAAATCTTAATGAGGAGTATTTTTCTCAAATGTTAAAATATAGAATTTGGATGTCAAAATTTATTAATTCTAAGAAGACTTGTCATAGTTCGTGGAAATTTTGCTGGCAGCCAAATTCCCAAATGTTGAGTATGACGAGAATGGTTAGTCATCCATTCTGCAATTCGATTTCCTTCTTCATATTATGGTATAGTTAGGTGGATATCTATATTTTCAACTATAAAATTTAGAAATAAATCGTTAAATCCTCCAATGACCATAATTGTTGTGCCATAAAATTTATAAAATAATTTTATCATCATCTTCAATCTACAATCTACGGCAACAAGAAAAAAAAAATCTTTCCATTCCAAGCACAACCACATCCATCTCAACGTATATAATAGTCTCCTCTCCCAAGTGATTGAAATCTTAATGAGGAGTATTTTTCTCAAATGTTAAAATATAGAATTTGGATGTCCAAATTTATTAATTCTAAGAGTCTTGTCATATTTCGTGGAAATTTTGTTGGCAGCAAATTCCAAAATGTTGAGTATCACGAGAATAGTTAGTCATCCATTCTGCAATTCGATTCCCTTCAAAAAATAAATGAGATAGTTGGGTGGATATCTATATTTTCAACAAATAAAATTTATATAAATCGTTGAATCCTCCAATGACCATAATTGTTGTGCCATAAAATTTATAAAATAATTTTATCATCATCTTCAATCTACAATCTACGGCAGCCATATTAAAAATCTTTCCATTACAAGCACAACTACATCCATCTCAGTGTATATAATAGTCACCTCTCCCAGGTGATTGAAATCTTAATGAGGAGTATTTTTCTCAAATGTTAAAATATAGAATTTGGATGTCCAAATTTATTAATTCTAAGAAGTCTTGCATAGTTCGTGGAAATTTTGGTGCAAGCCAAATTCCCAAATGTTGAGTTTTACGAGAATGGTTAGTCATCCATTCTGCAATTCGATTCCTTCTTCAAATTTATGGGATAGTTGGGTGGATATCTATATTTTCAATTAACAAAATTTAGAAATAAATCGTTGAATCCTCCAATGACCATAATCGTTGTGCCACAAAATCTATAAAATAATTTTATCATCATCTTCAATCTATAATCTACGGCAGCCACATAAAAAAATCTTTCCATTCAAGCACAACCACATCCATCTCAACGTATATAATAGTCTCTCTCTACCAAGTGATTAAATCTTAATGAGGAGTATTTTTCTCAAAATGTTAAAATATAGAATTTGGATGTCCAAATTTATTAATTCTACAAGTCTTATCATAGTTCGTGGAAATTTTACTGGCAGCCAAATTCCAAATGTTGAGTATCACGAGAATGGTTAGTTATCCATTCTGCAATTCGATTCCTTCTTCAAAATATAGGATAGTTGGGTGGATATCTATATTTTCAATTAACAAAATTTAAAAATAAATCATTGAATCCTACAATGACCATAATCGTTGTGCCACAAAATCTATAAAATAATTTAATCATTATCTTCAATCTACAATCTACGACAGCCACATTAAAAAAAATTCCATTCCAAGCACAATCACATCCATCTCAGCGTATATAATAGTCTCCTCTCCCAAGTGATTGAATTCTTAATGAGGAGTATTTTTCTCAAATGTTAAAATATAGAATTTGGATGTCAAAATTTATTAATTATAAGAAGACTTGTCATAGTTCGTGGAAATTTTGCTGGTAGCCAAATTCCAAATGTTGAGTATGACGAGAATGGTTAGTCATCCATTCTGCAATTCGATTTCCTTCTTCAATTAATGGTATAGTTAGGTGGATATCTATATTTTCAACTAATAAAATTTAGAAATAAATCGTTAATCCTGCAATGACCATAATTGTTGTGCCATAAAATTTATAAAATAATTTTATCATCATCTTCAATCTACAATCTACGGCAACAAGAACAAAAAAATCTTTCCATTCCAAGCACAACACATCCACCTCAACGTATATAATAATAGTCTCTTCTACCAAGTGATTGAAATTTTAATGAGGAGTATTTTTCTCAAATGTTAAAATATAGAATTTGGATGTCCAAATTTATTAATTCTAAGAGGTCTTGTCATATTTCGTGGAAATTTTGTTGGCAGCCAAATTCCAAAATGTTGAGTATCACGAGAATAGTTAGTCATCCATTCTACAATTCGATTCCTTTCAAAATAATGAGATAGTTGGGTGGATATCTATATTTTCAACAAATAAAATTTATATATAAATCGTTGAATCCTCCAATGACCATAATTGTTATGCCATAAAATTTATAAAATAATTTTATCATCATCTTCGATCTACAATCTACGGCAGCCATATTAAAAAAATCTTTCCATTACAAGCACAACTACACCCATCTCAGTGTATATAATAGTCACCTCTCCCAGGTTATTGAAATCTTAATGAGGAGTATTTTTCTCAAATGTTAAAATATAGAATTTGGATGTCCAATTTATTAATTCTAAGAAGTCTTGTCATAGTTCGTGGAAATTTTGGTGCAAGCCAAATTCCAAATGTTGAGTTTTACGAGAATGGTTAGTCATCCATTCTGCAATTCGATTCCCTTCTTCAACTTTATGGGATAGTTCGGTGGATATCTATATTTTCAATTAACAAAATTTAGAAATAAATCGTTGAATCCTCCAATGACCATAATCGTTGTGCCACAAATCTATAAAATAATTTTATCATCATTTTCAATCTATAATCTACGGTAGCCACATTAAAAAAATCTTTCCATTCCAAGCACAACCACATCCATCTCAACGTATATAATAGTCTCCTCTCCCAAGTGATTGAGATCTTAATGAGGAGTATTTTTCTCAATGTTAAAATATAGAATTTCATTTATTAATTCTAAGAAGACTTGTAATAGTTCGTGGAAATTTTGCTGGCTGCCAAATTCCCAAATGTTGAGTATCACGAGAATGGTTAGTTATCCATTCTGCAATTCGATTCCCTTCTTCAAATATATAGGATAGTTGGGTGGATATCTATATTTTCAATTAACAAAATTTAAAAATAAATCATTGAATCCTACAATGACCATAATCGTTGTGCCACAAAATCTATAAAATAATTTATCATTATCTTCAATCTACAATCTTCGACAGCCACAATAAAAAAAAATTCCATTCAAGCACAATCACATCCATCTCAGCGTATATAATAGTCTCCTCTCCAAGTGATTGAATCTTAATGAGGAGTATTTTTCTCAAATGTTAAAATATAGAATTTGGATGTCAAAATTTATTAATTCTAAGAAGACTTGTCATAGTTCGTGGAATTTTGCTGGTAGCCAAAGTCCCAAATGTTGAGTATGACGAGAATGGTTAGTCATCCATTCTGCAATTCGATTCCTTCTTCAATATAATGGTATAGTTAGTGGATATCTATATTTTCAACTAACAAATTTAGAAATAAATCGTTAAATCCTCCAATGACCATAATTGTTGTGCCATAAAATTTATAAAATAATTTTATCATCATCTTCAATCTACAATCTACGGCAACAAGAACAAAAAAATCTTTCCATTCCAAGCACCACATCCATCTCAACGTATATAATAGTCTCTTCTACCAAGTGATTGAAATCTTAATGAGGAGTATTTTTCTCAATGTTAAAATATAGAATTTGGATGTCCAAATTTATTAATTCTAACAAGTCTTATCATAGTTCGTGGAAATTTTACTGGCAGCCAAATTCCCAAATGTTGAGTATCACGAGAAGGTTAGTCATCCATTTGCAATTCGATTCCCTTCTTCAAATATATGGGATAGTTGGGTGGATACCTATATTTTCAATTAACAAAATTTAGAAATAAATCGTTGAATCCTCCAATGACCATAATCGTTGTGCCACAAATCTATAAAATAATTTTATCATCATCTTTAATCTAAAATCTACGGCAGTCACAATAAAAAATCTTTCCATTCCATGCACAACCACATCCATCTCAGCGTATATATAATAGTCTCCTCTCCCAAGTGATTGAAATCTTAATGAGGAGTATTTTTCTCAAATGTTAAAATATAGAATTTGGATGTCCAAATTTATTAATTCTAAGAAGACTTGCATTAGTTCGTGGAATTTTGCTGGCAGCCAAATTCCAAATGTTGAGTATCACGAGAATGGTTAGTCATCCATTCTGCAATTCGATTGCCTTCTTCAAAATATGGGATAGTTGGGTGGATATCTATATTTTCAAATAACAAAATTTAGAAATATTCGTTGAATCCTCCAATGACCATAATCGTTGTGCCACAAAATCTATAAAATAATTTTATCATCATCTTCAATCTACAATCTATGGTAGCCACATTAAAAAAATCTTTCATTCCAGCACAACACTTCCATCTCAGCGTATATAATAGTCTCCTCTCCCAAGTGATTGAAATCTTAATGAGGAGTATTTTTCTCAAATGTTAAAATATAGAATTTGGATGTCCAAATTTATTAATTCTAAGAAGTCTTGTCATAGTTCGTGGAAATTTTCTGGCAGCCAAATTCCCAAATGTTGAGTATCACGAGAATGGTTAGTCATCCATTTTGCAATTCGATTCCCTTCTTCAAATATATGGGATAGTTGGGTGGATATCTATATTTTCAATTAACAAAATTTAGAAATAAATCGTTGAATCCTCCAATGACCATAATCGTTGTGCCACAAAATCTATAAAATAATTTTATCATCATCTTCAATCTAAAATCTACGGCAGTCACAATAAAAAAATCTTTCCATTCCATGCACAACCACATCCATCTCAGCGTATATAATAATCTCCTCTCCCAAGTGATTCAAATATTAATTAATGAGGAGTATTTTTGTCAAATGTTAAAATATAGAATTTGGATGTCCAAATTTATTAATTCTAAGAAGTCTTGTCATAGTTCGTGGAAACTTTACTGGCAGCCAATTCCCAAATGTTGAGTATCACGAGAATGGTTAGTCATCCATTCTGCAATTCGATTCCTTCTTCAAATATATGGGATAGTTGGGTGGATATCTATATTTTCAATTAACAAAATTTAGAAATAAATGTTGAATCCCCCAATGACCATAATCGTTGTGCCACAAAATCTATAAAATAATTTTATCATCATCTTCAATCTACAATCTACGGCAGCCACAATAAAAAAATCTTTCCATTCCAAGCACAACCACATCCATCTCAGCGTATATACTTGTCTCCTCTCCCAAGTGATTGAAATCTTAATGAGGAGTATTTTTCTCAAATGTTAAAATATAGAATTTGGATGTCCAAATTTATTAATTCTAAGAAGACTTGTCATATTTCGTGGAAATTTTGTGGCAGCCAAATTCCAAATGTTGAGTATTACGAGAATAGTTAGTCATCCATTCTACAATTCGATTCCCTCTTCAAAAAAATGAGATAGTTGGGTGGATATCTATATTTTCAACAAATAAAATTTAGATATAAATCGTTGAATCCTCTAATGACCATAATTGTTAGCCATAAAAATTTATAAAATAATTTTATCATCATCTTCAATCTACAATCTACGGCAGCCATATTAAAAAATCTTTCCATTAGAAGCACAACCACATCCATCTCAGCGTATATAATAGTCTCCTCTCCCAGTGATTGAAATCTTAATGACGAGTATTTTTCTCAAATGTTAAAATATAGAATTTGGATGTCCAAATTTATTAATTCTAAGAAGTCTTGTCATAGTTCGTGGAAATTTGGTGGAAGCCAAATTCCCAAATGTTGAGTATCACGAGAATGGTTAGTCATCCATTCTGCAATTCGATTCCCTTCTTCAACTTTATGGGATAGTTGGGTGGATATCTATATTTTCAATTAACAAAATTTAGAAATAAATCGTTGAATCCTCCAATGACCATAATCGTTGTGCAACAAATCTATAAAATAATTTTATCATCATCTTCAATCTATAATCTACGGCAGCCACATTAAAAAAATCTTTCCATTCCAAGCACAACCACATCCATCTCAACGTATATAATAGTCTCCTCTCCAAGTGATTGAAATCTTAATGAGGAGTATTTTTCTCAAATGTTAAAAATAGAATTTGGATGTCCAAATTTATTAATTCTAAGAAGTCTTGTCATAGTTCGTGGAAATTTTGCTGGCAGCCAATTCCCAAATGTTGAGTATCACGAGAATGGTTAGTCATCCATTCTGTAATTCGATTCTCTTCCTCAAATATATGGGATAGTTGGGTGGATATCTATATTTTAACTAACAAATTTAGAAATAAATCGTTGAATCCTCCAATGACCATAATTGTTGTGCCATAAAATTTATAAAATAATTTTATCATCATCTTCAATCTACAATCTACGTCTGCCACAATAAAAAAATCTTTCCATTCCAAGCACAACCACATCCATCTCAGCGTATATAATAGTCTCCTCTCCCAAGTGATTGAAATCTTAATGCGGAGTATTTTTGTCAAATGTTAAAATATAGAATTTGGATGTCTAAATTTATTAATTCTAACAAGTCTTGTCATAGTTCGTGGAAACTTTACTGGCAGCCAACATTCCCAATGTTGAGTATCACGAGAATGGTTAGTCATCCATTCTGCAATTCGATTCCCTTCTTCAAATATATGGGATAGTTGGGTGGATATCTATATTTTCAATTAACAAAATTTAGAAATAAATCGTTGAATCCTCCAATGACCATAATCGTTGTGCCACAAAATCTATAAAATAATTTTATCATCATCTTTAATCTACAATCTATGGCAAGCACCACAATAAAAAATCTTTCCATTCCAAGCACAACCACATCCATCTCAGCGTATATAATTGTCTCCTCTCCAAGTGATTGAAATCTTAATGAGGAGTATTTTTCTCAATTGTTAAATATAGAATTTGGATGTCCAAATTTATTAATTCTAAAGTTTTGTCATTTTCGTGGAAATTTTGTGGCAGCCAAATTCCCAAATGTTGAGTATCACGAGAATAGTTAGTCATCCATTCTACAATTCGATTCCCTTCAAAATATAAATGAGATAGTTGGTGGATATCTATATTTTCAACAAATAAAATTTAGATATAAATCGTTGAATCCTCCAATGACCATAATTGTTTATGCCATAAAATTTAAAAAATAATTTTATCATCATCTTCGATCTACAATCTACGGCAGCCACATTAAAAAAATCTTTCCATTACAAGCACAACTACATCCATCTCAGCGTATATATAATAGTCACCTCTCCCAGGTTATTGAAATCTTAATGAGGAGTATTTTTCTCAAATGTTAAAATATAGAATTTGGATGTCCAAATTTATTAATTCTAAGAAGACTTGTCATTAGTTCGTGGAAATTTTACTGGCACCCAAATTCCCAAATATTGAGTATCACGAGAATGGTTAGTCATCCATTCTGCAATCGATTCCCTTCTTCAAATTTATGGATAGTTCGGTGGATATCTATATTTTCAATTAACAAAATTTAGAAATAAATCGTTGAATCCTCCAATGACCATAATCGTTGTGCCACAAAATCTATAAAATAATTTTATCATCATTTTCAATCTATAATCTACGGCAGCCACATTAAAAAAATCTTTCCATTCCAAGCACAACCACATCCATCTCAACGTATATAATAGTCTCCTCTCCAAGTGATTGAGATCTTAATGAGGAGTATTTTTCTCAAATGTTAAAATATAGAATTTGGATGTCCAAATTTATTAATTCTAAGAAGACTTGTAATAGTTCGTGGAAATTTTACTGGCAGCCAAATTCCCAAATGTTGAGTATCACGAGAATTGGTTAGTCATCCATTCTGCAATTCGATTCTCTTCTTCAAATATATGGATAGTTGGGTGGATATCTATATTTTCAACTATCAAATTTAGAAATAAATCGTTGAATCCCCAATGACCATAATTGTTGTGCCAGAAAATTTATAAAATAATTTTATTATCATCTTCAATCTACAATCTATGGTAGCCACATTAAAAAAATCTTTTCATTCCAAGCACAACCACATCCATCTCAACGTATATAATAAGTCTCCTCTCCCAAGTGATTGAAATCTTAATGAGGAGTATTTTTCTCAAATGTTAAAATATAGAATTTTGATGTCCAAATTTATTAATTCTAAGAAGTCTTGTCATAGTTCGCGGAAATTTTGCTGAAGCCAAATTCCTAAATGTTGAGTATCACGAGAATTGTTAGTCATCCATTCTGCAATTCGATTTTATTCTTCAAATATATGGGATAGTTGGGTGGATATGTATATTTCAACTAACCAAATTTAGAAATGAATCGTTGAATCCTCCAATGACCATAATTGTTGTGCCACAAAATTTATAAAATAATTTTATCATCATCTTCAATCTACAATCTACGGCAACCACAATAAAAAAATCTTTCCATTCCAAGCACAACCACATCCATCTCAACGTGTATAATAGTCTCCTCTCCCAAGTGATTCAAATCTTAATGAGGAGTATTTTCTCAAATGTTAAAATATAGAATTTGGATGTCCAAATTTATTAATTCTAAGAAGACTTGCATTAGTTCGTGGAAATTTTACTCGCAGCCAAATTCCCAAATATGAGTATCACGAGAATGGTTAGTCATCCATTCTACAATTCGATTCGCTTCTTCAAATATATGGGATATGGGTGGATATGTATATTTTCACTAACAACATTTAGAAATAAATTGTTGCATCCTGCAATGACCATAATCATGTACCACAAAATCTATAAAATAATTTTATCATCATCTTCAATCTACAATCTACGGCAGCCACATTAAAAAATATTTCCATTCCAAGCACAACCACATCCATCTCAACGTATATAATAGTCTCCTCTCCCAAGTGATTGAGATCTTAATGAGGAGTATTTTTCTCAAATGTTAAAATATAGAATTTAGATGTTCAAATTTATTAATTATAAGAAAACTTGTAATAGTTCGTGGAAATTTTGCTGGCTGCCAAATTCCCAAATGTTGAGTATCAAGAGAATGGTTAGTCATCCATTCTGCAATTCGATTCCCTTCTTCAAATATATAGGATAGTTGGGTGGATATCTATATTTTCAATTAACAAAATTTAAAAATAAATCGTTGAATTCTCCAACGACCATAATCGTTGTGCCACAAAATCTATAAAATAATTTAATCATCATCTTCAATCTACAATATTCGACAGCCACAATAAAAAAAATTCCATTCCAAGCACAATCACATCCATCTCAACGTATATAATAGTCTTCTCTCCCAAGTGATTGAAATCTTAATGAGGAGTATTTTTCTCAATTGTTAAAATATAGAATTTGGATGTCCAAATTTATTAATTCTAAGAAAACTTGCATTAGTTCGTGAAAATTTTGCAGGCAGCCAAATTCCCAAATGTTGAGTATCACGAGAATTGTTAGTCATCCATTCTGCAATTCGATTCTCTTCTTCAAATATATGGGATAGTTGGGTGGATATCTATATTTTCAACTATCAACATATAGAAATAAATCGTTGAATCCTCCAATGACCATAATGTTGTGCCAGAAAATTTATAAAATAATTTTACTATCATCTTTAATATACAATCTACGGCAGCCACAATAAAAAAATCTTTCCATTCTAGCACAACCACCTCCATCTCAGCGTATATAATAGTCTCCTCTCCCAAGTGATTGAATTCTTAATGGGAGTATTTTTCTCAAATGTTAAAATATAGAATTTGGATGTCCAAATTTATTAATTATAAGAAGACTTGTCATAGTTCGTGGAAATTTTGCTGGGAGCCAAAGTCCCAAATGTTGAGTATGATGAGAATGGTTAGTCATCCATTATGCAATGTAATTCCCTTCTTCATATTAATGGGATAGTTGGGGGATATCTATATTTTCAACTAATAAAATTAGAAATAAATCGTTAAATCCTCCAATGACCATAATTGTTGTGCCATAAAATTTAGAAAATAATTTTATCATCATCTTCAATCTACAATCTACGGCAACCACAATAAAAAAATCTTTCCATTCCAAGCACAACCACATCCACCTCAACGTATATAATAGTCTCTTCTACCAAGTGATTGAAATCTTAATGAGGGTGTATTTTTCTCAAATGTTAAAATATAGAATTTGGATGTCCAAATTTATTAATTCTAAGAAGACTTGCATTAGTTCGTGGAATTTTACTGGCAGCCAAATTCCCAAATGTTGAGTATCACGAGAATTACTAGTCATCCATTCTGCAATTCGATTCTCTTCTTCAAATATATGGGATAGTTGCGTGGATATCTATATTTTCAACTATCAAAATATAGAAATAAATCGTTGAATCCTCCAATGACCATAATTGTTGTGCCAGAAAATTATAAAATAATTTTATCATCATCTTCAATCTACAATCTATGGTAGCCACATTAAAAAAATCTTTTCATTCCAAGCACAACCACATCCATCTCAGCGTATATAATAGTCTCCTCTCCCAAGTGATTGAAATCTTAATGAGGAGTATTTTTCTCAAATGTTAAAATATAGAATTTTGATGTCCAAATTTATTAATTCTAAGAAGTCTTGTCATAGTTCGTGGAAATTTTGTGCAAGCCAAATTCCCAAATGTTGAGTATCACGAGAATGGTTAGTCATCCATTCTGCAATTCGATTCCCTTCTTCAACTTTATGGGATAGTTCGGTGGATATCTATATTTTCAATTAACAAAATTTAGAAATAAATCGTTGAATCCTCCAATGACCATAATCGTTGTGCCACAAAATCTATAAAATAATTTTATCATAATCTTTAATCTAAAATTTATGGCAGCCACAATAAAAAAATCTTTCCATTCCATGCACAACCACATCCATCTCAGCGTATATAATTGTCTCCTCTCCCAAGTGATTGAAATCTTAATGAGGAGTATTTTTCTCAATTGTTAAAATATAGAATTTGGATGTCCAAATTTATTAATTCTAAGAGTCTTGTCATATTTCGTGGAATTTTGTTGGCAGCCAAATTCCCAAATGTTGAGTATCACGAGAATAGTTAGTCATACATTCTACAATTCGATTCCCTTCAAAAATAAATGAGATAGTTGGGTGGATATCTATATTTTCAACAAATAAAATTTAGATATAAATCGTTGAATCCTCCAATGACCATAATTGTTATGCCATAAAATTTAAAAAATAATTTTATCAACATCTTCGATCTACAATCTACGCAGCCACATTAAAAAAATCTTTCCATTACAAACACAACTACATCCATCTCAGCGTATATAATAGTCACATGTCCCAGGTTATTGAAATTTTAATGAGGAGTATTTTTCTCAAATGTTAAAATATAAAATTTGGATGTCCAAATTTATTAATTCTAACAAGACTTGCATTAGTTCTTGGAAATTTTACTGGCAGCCAAATTCCCAAAATATTGAGTATCACGAGAATGGTTAGTCATCCATTCTGCAATTCGATTCCCTTCTTCAAATTTATGGGATAGTTCGGTGGATATCTATATTTTCAATTAACAAAATTTAGAAATAAATCGTTGAATCCTCCAATGACCATAATCGTTGTGCCACAAAATCTATAAAATAATTTTATCATCATTTTCAATCTATAATCTACGGCAACCACATTAAAAAAATCTTTCCATTCCAAGCACAACCACATCCATCTCAACGTATATAATAGTCTCCTCTCCCAAGTGATTGAGATCTTAATGAGGAGTATTTTTCTCAAATGTTAAAATATAGAATTTGGATGTTCAAATTTATTAATTCTAAGAAAACTTGTAATAGTTCGTGGAAATTTTGCTGGCTGCCAAATCCCAAATGTTGAGTATCAAGAGAATGGTTAGTCATCCATTCTGCAATTCGATTCCCTTCTTCAAATATATAGGATAGTTGGGTGGATATCTATATTTTCAATTAACAAAATTTAAAAAAAAATCGTTGAATTCTCCAACGACCATAATCGTTGTGCCACAAAATCTATAAAATAATTTAATCATCATCTTCAATCTACAATATTCGACAGCCACAAAAAAAAAATTCCAATCCAAGCACAATCACATCCATCTCAACGTATATAATAGTCTCCTCTCCCAAGTGATTGAAATCTTAATGAGGAGTATTTTTCTCAATTGTTAAAATATAGAATTTGGATGTCCAAATTTATTAATTCTAAGAAAACTTGCATTAGTTCGTGAAAATTTTGCAGGCAGCCAAATTCCCAAATGTTGAGTATCACGAGAATTGTTAGTCATCCATTCTGCAATTCGATTCTCTTCTTCAAATATATGGGATAGTTGGGTGGATATCTATATTTTCAACTATCAAAATATAGAAATAAATCGTTGAATTCTCCAATGACCATAATTGTTGTGCCAGAAAATTTATAAAATAATTTTATTATCATCTTTAATATACAATCTACGGCAGCCACATTAAAAAAATCTTTCCATTCTAAGCACAACCACCTCCATCTCAGCGTATATAATAGTCTCCTCTCCCAAGTGATTGAATTCTTAATGGGGAGTATTTTTCTCAAATGTTAAAATATAGAATTTGGATGTCCAAATTTATTAATTATAAGAAGACTTGTCATAGTTCGTGGAAATTTTGCTGGGAGCCAAAGTCCCAAATGTTGAGTATGATGAGAATGGTTAGTCATCCATTATGCAATGCAATTCCCTTCTTCATATTAATGGGATAGTTGGGTGGATATCTATATTTTCAACTAATAAAATTTAGAAATAAATCGTTAAATCCTCCAATGACCATAATTGTTGTGCCATAAAATTTAGAAAATAATTTTATCATCATCTTCAATCTACAATCTACGGCAACCACAATAAAAAAATCTTTCCATTCCAAGCACAACCACATCCACCTCAACGTATATAATAGTCTCTTCTACCAAGTGATTGAAATCTTAATGAGGAGTATTTTTCTCAAATGTTAAAATATAGAATTTGGATGTCCAAATTTATTAATTCTAAGAAGACTTGCATTAGTTCGTGGAAATTTTACTGGCAGCCAAATTCCCAAATGTTGAGTATCACGAGAATTGCTAGTCATCCATTCTGCAATTCGATTCTCTTCTTCAAATATATGGGATAGTTGGGTGGATATCTATATTTTCAACTATCAAAATTTAGAAATAAATCGTTGAATCCTCCAATGACCATAATTGTTGTGCCAGAAAATTTATAAAATAATTTTATTATCATCTTCAATCTACAATCTACGGCAGCCACAATAAAAAAAAATTCCATTCCATGCACCACCACATCCATCTCAGCGTATATAATAGTCTCCTCTCCGAAGTGATTGAATCTTAATGAGGAGTATTTTTCTCAAATGTTAAAATATAGAATTTTGATGTCCAAATTTATTAATTCTAAGAAGACTTGTCATAGTTCGTGGAAATTTTACTGGCAGCCAAATTCCCAAATGTTGAGTATCACGAGAATTGCTAGTCATCCATTCTGCCATTCGATTCTCTTCTTCAAATATATGGGATAGTTGGGTGGATATCTATATTTTCAACTATCAAAATTTAGAAATAAATCGTTGAATCCTCCAATGACCATAATCGTTGTGCACAAAATCTATAAAATAATTTAATCATCATCTTCAATCTACAATATTCGACAGCCATAATAAAAAAAAATTCCATTCCAAGCACAATCACATCCATCTCAACGTATATAATAGTCTCTCTCCCAAGTGATTGAAATCTTAATGAGGAGTATTTTTCTCAATTGTTAAAATATAGAATTTGGAAGTCCAAATTTTTTAATTCTAAGAAAACTTGCATTAGTTCTTGAAAATTTTGCAGGCAGCCAAATTCCCAAATGTTGAGCATCACGAGAATTGTTAGTCATCCATTCTGCAATTCGATTCTCTTCTTCAAATATATGGATAGTTGGGTGGATATCTATATTTTCAACTATCAAAATATAGAAATAAATCGTTGAATCCTCCAATGACCATAATTGTTGTGCCAGAAAATTTATAAAATAATTTTACTATCATCTTTAATATACAATCTACGGCAGCCACAATAAAAAAATCTTTCCATTCTAAGCACAACCACATCCATCTCAGCGTATATAATAGTCTCCTCTCCCAAGTGATTGAATTCTTAATGGGGAGTATTTTTCTCAAATGTTAAAATATAGAATTTGGATGTCCAAATTTATTAATTATAAGAAGACTTGTCATAGTTCGTGGAAATTTTACTGGCAGCCAAATTCCCAAATGTTGAGTATCACGAGAATTGCTAGTCATCCATTCTGCCATTCGATTCTCTTCTTCAAATATATGGGATAGTTGGGTGGATATCTATATTTTCAACTATCAAAATTTAGAAATAAATCGTTGAATCCTCCAATGACCATAATTGTTGTGCCAGAAAATTTATAAAATAATTTTATCATCATCTTCAATCTACAATCTATGGTAGCCACATTAAAAAAATCTTTTAATTCCAAGCACAACCACATCCATCTCAGCGTATATATAATAGTCTCCTCTCCCAAGTGATTGAAATCTTAATGAGGAGTATTTTTCTCAAATGTTAAAATATAGAATTTTGATGTCCAAATTTATTAATTCTAAGAAGTCTTGTCATAGTTCGCGGAAATTTTGCTGGAAGCCAAATTCCTAAATGTTGAGTATCACGAGAATGGTTAGTCATCCATTCTACAATTCGATTCTCTTCTTCAAATATATGGGATAGTTGGGTGGATATGTATATTTTCCACTAACAAAATTTAAAAATAAATCGTTGAATTCTCCAACGACCATAATCGTTGTGCCACAAAATCTATAAAATAATTTAATCATCATCTTCAATCTACAATATTCGACAGCCACAATAAAAAAAAATTCCATTCCAAGCACAATCACATCCATCTCAACGTATATATAATAGTCTCCTCTCCCAAGTGATTGAAATCTTAATGAGGAGTATTTTTCTCAATTGTTAAAATATAGAATTTGGAAGTCCAAATTTTTTAATTCTAAGAAAACTTGCATTAGTTCTTGAAAATTTTGCAGGCAGCAAATTCCCAAATGTTGAGCATCACGAGAATTGTTAGTCATCCATTCTGCAATTCGATTCTCTTCTTTAAATATATGGATAGTTGGGTGGATATCTATATTTTCAACTATCAAAATATAGAAATAAATCGTTGAATCCTCCAATGACCATAATTGTTGTGCCAGAAAATTTATAAAATAATTTTACTATCATCTTTAATATACAATCTACGGCAGCCACAATAAAAAAATCTTTCCATTCTAAGCACAACCACATCCACCTCAACGTATATAATAGTCTCTTCTACCAAGTGATTGAAATCTTAATGAGAGTATTTTTCTCAAATGTTAAAATATAGAATTTGGATGTCCAAATTTATTCATTCTAAGAAGACTTGCATTAGTTCGTGGAAATTTTACTGGCACCCAAATTCCCAAATGTTGAGTATCACGAGAATTGCTAGTCATCCATTCTGCAATTCGATTCTCTTCTTCAAATATATGGGATAGTTGGGTGGATATCTATATTTTCAACTATCAAAATTTAGAAATAAATCGTTGAATCCTCCAATGACCATAATTGTTGTGCCAGAAAATTATAAAATAATTTTATCATCATCTTCAATCTACAATCTATGGTAGCCACATTAAAAAAATCTTTTCATTCCAAGCACAACCACATCCTTCTCAGCGTATATAATAGTCTCCTCTCCCAAGTGATTGAAATCTTAATGAGGAGTATTTTTCTCAAATGTTAAAATATAGAATTTTGATGTCCAAATTTATTAATTCTAAGAAGTCTTGTCATAGTTCGCGGAAATTTTGCTGGAAACCAAATTCCTAAATGTTGAGTATCACGAGAATGGTTAGTCATCCATTCTGCAATTCGATTTTCTTCTTCAAATATATGGATAGTTGGGTGGATATGTATATTTTCAACTAACCAAATTTAGAAATGAATCGTTGAATCCTCCAATGACCATAATTGTTGTGCCATAAAATTTATAAAATAATTTTATCATCATCTTCAATCTACAATCTACGGCAACCACAATAAAAAAATCTTTCCATTCCAAGAACAACCACATCCATCTCAACGTGTATAATAGTCTCCTCTCCAAGTGATTCAAATCTTAATGAGGAGTATTTTTCTCAAATGTTAAAATATAGAATTTGGATGTCCAAATTTATTAATTCTAAGAAGACTTGCATTAGTTCGTGGAAATTTTACTCGCAGCCAAATTCCCAAATATTGAGTATCACGAGAATGGTTAGTCATCCATTCTACAATTCGATTCTCTTCTTCAAATATATGGGATAGTTGGGTGGATATGTATATTTTCCACTAACAAAATTTAGAAATAAATCGTTGCATACTCCAATGACCATAATCGTTGTACCACAAAATCTACAAAATAATTTTATCATCATCTTCAATCTACAGTCTATGGTAGCTACATTAAAAAAATCTTTTAATTCCAAGCACAACCACATCCATCTCAGCGTATATAATAGTCTCCTCTCCCAAGTGATTGAATCTTAATGAGGAGTATTTTTCTCAAATGTTAAAATATAGAATTTTGATGTCCAAATTTATTAATTCTAAGAAGTCTTGTCATAGTTCGCGGAAATTTTGCTGGAAGCCAAATTCCTAAATGTTGAGTATCACGAGAATGGTTAGTCATCCATTCTACAATTCGATTCTCTTCTTCAAATATATGGGATAGTTGGGTGGATATGTATATTTTCCACTAACAAAATTTAGAAATAAATCGTTGCATCCTCCAATGACCATAATCGTTGTGCCACAAAATCTACAAAATAATTTTATCATCATCTTTAATCTATAATCTACGGCAGCCACAATAAAAAAAAAATTCCATTCCATGCACCACCACATCCATCTCAGCGTATATAACTGTCTCATCTCCCAAGTGATTGAAATCTTAATGAGGTGTATTTTTCTCAAATGTTAAAATATAGAATTTGGATGTGCAAATTTATTAATTCTAAGAAGACTTGCATTAGTTCGTGGAAATTTTACTGGCAGCCAAAAATCCCAAATGTTGAGTATCACCAGAATAGTTAGTCATCCATTCTACAATTCGATTCCCTTCTAAAAATAAATGAGATAGTCGGGTGGATATCTATATTTTCAACTAATAAAATTTAGAAATAAATCTTTGAATCCTCCAATGACCATAATTGTTATGCCATAAAATTTATAAAATAATTTTATCATCATATTCGATCTACAATCTACGGTAGCCACATTAAAAAAATCTTTCCATTACAAGCACAACTACATCCATCTGAGCGTATATAATAGTCACCTCTCCCAGGTTATTGAAATCTTAATGAGGAGTATTTTTCTCAAATGTTAAAATATAGAATTTGGATGTCCAAATTTATTAATTCTAAGAAGTCTTGTCATAGTTCGTGGAAATTTTGCTGGAAGCTAAATTCCCAAATTTTGAGTATCACGAGAATGGTTAGTCATCCATTCTGCAATTCGATTCCATTCTTCAAATTTATGGGATAGTTCGGTGGATATCTATATTTTCAATTAACAAAATTTAGAAATAAATCATTGAATCCTCCAATGACCATAATCGTTGTGCCACAAAATCTATAAAATAATTTTATCATCATTTTCAATCTACAATCTACGGCAGCCACATTAAAAAAATCTTTCCATTCCAAGCACAACCACATCTATCTCAACGTATCTAATTGTGATACCTGAGCCTCTTACAACTCACATGGCCAAATATGATTCATGCATTACATGTTAATTTTATATGCTATTTGTATTTCTATTGACATTGCATAATTTATTTCATTTTATACGACATTCTTGAATATTAAACTTAATTCTGAAGCTCTTGCACGATATTAGTTATTGAATTTCTTAATCTAAGTAGTTGATTTTATATTGAAATAAGAAGAAAATGAGAGGAATACTAAACAAATTTAGACTAAGACACCAACCAAGTGAAAGATAAGTAAAGATTCATTTGCAACTACAATGCATAGACATAGTAGTTGTGTGAATTATATGTAATATCATAAATCATATGTGCATAGTAGAGGACTCTCAATTGAGCATACATACATGGGCATTGTCATTGGCACGTGCATGCATCATATACGAGCATTGTGATAAATCTTGCATTGCACGGTATGATTCTGAGAAAGAAAAATATTTTGCTGACCACTACTAGTGCACCGAAGCATGTATGGATTTGCATAGTTTTATGCATGGATTTGCAGGTTCGCGTGCATGGATTTGCATGCTTATATGATTATTGGCCATTGGATTATGGCGGTATACAGAGCTCTTTTCCGGTGCATGGGATAGTAGCGTTGGTCAGGGGCCCAAGAAAGAAATGATTTTGAGAGAAAGATTTTGATGCATAAAATTACATTGTGGGCATAGCATTTTGAGATGCATGACTTGATATTGTGGATTATTCTTTGACATGCATAATCTTTACTTGCTGAGCGTTAGCTCATATAGTTTATGCATTGTAGGTGAGTCTGGTGATACTTGATACCATGGACTTACTGGGCAAGCTGTTGGGGTTCCTACAGGTTCTGAGGATCAGTGTACATGGATGACGACCTGTTGGGCTATTTTGTTGGCTTGTTATATTTTGAGTCTGTTGTATTATATTTTTAGACTGGTACTATATTTCGCTTTTAAAACTTTACTGTAAATAAGTATGTAAATATTGGGTTATTGTGGGTGTTGTGTTTTTATATAAATATTGATCCTGCTATATACATGATATGTGTTAGAAAGTATTTTAAACAGGGTTGTGCATGTAAGAAGTGATATATCTTTTCTTAAAGTGTTACAAAAAAAAATAATAATGCATGCACACAGGCTCTATCATGTCAAATTATACAATATATATGGTTGTGTAGGAATGGGGGTGTTACAGAGTGGTATCAGAGCCCAGGTCTTGATTCTGTAGACTGTCCATGTACATGATCTTAGAACTTGCGGAGCACAGCCACGCCAGTAAGTTTTACATTATCATATATTGCATTACATATTCCATGAATTATATTGGCCATATGTTGTCAAACTTGTGTAAAACAACACTGCAAAATGGTGAGAACTCGTGGTGAGAGCAGTGGTGGTGCCAGAGCACAGAGAAATGAGACACCCACCCCGATTAATGACCAAGATACCATGATTAACTGATTAACAGAGTTAATTGAACGACAGTCCGAACAAATTCAGCAACTGATTCGATAAAGAGATAATGGTGAACAACCGTGGGTGGAGGTAAACCAACAGCGGGCGGACTATGTATATATGGTGGGAGAACAATTTAGGAGGCTGGATCCCCCAACATTTGAGGATGCGATTGATCCTACCACTGTAGAGGACTGGTTGAGGACCCTGGAAAATATGTTCCAGTATAGCAGGGTGCCAGTAGAGGAGTTTACACAAAGCTTTGGGAACACAATTATCATTCAGTACAGCATATCATCCTCATACGGATGGGCAATCTGAACGAACAATACAGACATTGGAGGATATGCTCAGAGCCTGTGTATTAGACTTCTAAGGTCAGTGGAGTAAATTCCTACATTTGGTGGAGTTTTCATACAACAACAGTTATCAGACTAGCATTGGAATGGCTCCCTATGAAGCATTGTATGGCAGAAAATGTAGGTCTCTGATACACTGGGATGAAGTTGGTGAGAAGAAACTTTTGGGCCTAGATATGATTCGAGAGATGACAGAAGCCGTGTTACAGATTCGACAAAGAATGCAAACTGCCCAAAATCGACAGAAAAGTTATGCAGATCGACGAAGAAGGGCATTGGAGTTTGCGATAGGAGATCAGGTGTTTTTGAAAGTAGCACCAATGAAGGGCATCATGCGGTTTGGGAAGAAAGGAAAATTAAGTCCCAGATCCATTGGCCCATTCTCGGTGATTGAAAGAATTGGTGATGTTTCTTACAGACTAGATCTGCCAACATCTATGTCCCAAATACACAATGTATTTCATGTGTCTATGTTGAGGAAATATATTGCTAATCCTTCTCACATTCTGAAGAATGAACTAGTGGAATTAAAGGCAGATTTGAGCTACGAAGAAAAGCCTGTACAGATTTTATTACGAGAAGTGAAGCAGCTAAGAAATAAACAGATTCCATTGGTTAAAGTGTTATGGAGAAACCAATTAGTAGAAGAGGCCACTTGGGAAAGGGAGGATGAAATTAGAACTAAGTATCCTGAACTTTTCGGTAAGTGAAATTTCGGGGACGAAATTTTTATAAGGAGGGAAGGATGTGATACCTGAGCCTCTTACTACTCACATGGCCAAATATGATTCATGCATTACATGTTAATTTTATATGCTATTTGCATTTCTATTGACATTGCATAATTTATTTCATTTTATACGACATTCTTGAATATTAAACTTAATTCTGAAGCTCTTGCACGATATTAGTTATTGAATTTCTTAATCTAAGTAGTTGATTTTATATTGAAATAAGAAGAAAATGAGGTGGATCAATATTAGATATAGATAGGATATATAGGTTATAATTTTGGAAGTGCTAAAAGTGTTACTAGTAACCTTATACGGTTTAATTTGATTTGATCAAGTTATTTCAAAAGTATATATTTGTAAATTAACATACTTGGGATATTGGACATGATATAATATGATTTAAGTGTCATATTACAAGGCCCTTATGTGTATATGATTTTAGAAATGCAAACTAGATAATTCTTTAAGAATCGGATGTGAATCGGTTTGGAGATCGAATGAACGGACATAGGAATTACCTATGGGAATGAATGGTGATTAAGATAGGTTGCAACCAAATAAAAATAGATGAGACACACAAGATTAGGGCTGCAAGATAAGGGAGAAAATCAGATTTGCCATTTACTTGCCACCTCATGCTTTCTTATTAAGCTTAAGCTAACATCTCAAGCTAACACCTCAAACCCTTCACCCTTAAGCAACGACCAGACCCTCATTTCAGCCATTTTCATCTTCCAAATACACACCTTAAGGTCTCCAAGTGATCCAAATTGATTCCAAGTTGAAATAAAAGCAAGAAAAGCAAAGAAGAAGTGATTACCATCAAGTTAGCCTCAAAATCTGCATCGGTAACACTTATCTACGGTTTTGCCTTTGGTTTTCAGATTATTATGAATGGTTTTATGGTTTATTAATGTGATACCCGAACCTCTTACTACTCACATGGCCAAATATGATTCATGCATTACGTGTTAATTTTATATGCTAATTGCATTTCTATTGACATTGCATAATTTATTTCATTTTATACGACATTCTTGAATATTAAACTTAATTCTGAAGCTCTTGCCCGGTATTAGTTATTGAATTTTCTAATCTAAGTAGTTGATTTTATATTGAAATAAGAAGAAAATGAGGTGGACCAATATTAGATATAGATGGGATATATAGGTTATAATTTTGGAAGTGTTAAAAGTGTTACTAGTAAGCTTATACGGTTTAATTTGATTTGATCAAGTTATTTCAAAAGTATATATTTGTAAATTAACATACTTGGGATATTATACATGATATAATGTGATTTAAGTGTCCTATTACAAGGCCCATATATGCATATAATTTTAGAAATGCAAACTTGATATTTCGTTAAGAATCGGATGTGAATCGGTTTGGAGATCGAATGAACGGACATAGGAAATATCTATGGGAATGAATGGTGACTAAGATAGGTTGCAACCAAATAAAGATAGGTGAGACACACAAGATTAGGGCTGCAAGATAAGGGAGAAAATCAGATTTTTCTATTTACTTGCCACCTCATGCTTTCTTATTAAGCTTAAGCTAACATCTCAAGCTAACACCTCAAACCCTTCACCCTTAAGCAACAACCAGACCCTCATTTCAGCCATTTTCATCTTCCAAACACACATATTAAGGTCTCCAAGTGATCCAAATTGATTCCAAGTCGAAATAAAAGCAAGAAAAGCAAAGGAGAAGTGATTACCATCAAGTTAACCTCAAAATCTGCATAGGTAACACTTATCTATGGTTTTGCCTTTGGTTTTCAGATTATTATGAATGGTTTTATTGTTTATTAAGCTTTCAATATCTCTTATAAAGGTGTTATGAAGTTTTTAGTTAGACTTTGGTGCACAAAGAAAGGGTTTTGAATGACAAACACTTAATAGAAAATACTTGTGGCAGAAACTGTCATCTTACTATTTTCTTGTGTTTTAGGCTTCAAAATTGTATGGTATGTTGAATAAAATCTATAATTATTACCATTTCCATGACCATATATGAGTTAAGAGTATTGGAATGAAGTTTAATTAGTTGGAAATTGAAATAGAGAATGATATTGGAGAAACACTCAAACTGCCAAAATACCAAAATCTGTTTTGGTGTGCTGTGAAGGAAACTGAATTAAGGGAGCTAAATCCATTTTTTTTGGTAATATTATGACCTAGTTATCTCCTTATATATGTTATCTAAGTATGGTGAAAATTTTGGTGTGATGGAATATACTTAATGGTGCCAAAACCATTAATGTCATGAAGTGTGCAAAACTGTCACGGTAGGAAATAATCTGTTTCAGTATGTCGTGAAGAGAGCTGAACTTGGAAAGCTATATCCGTGATTTTTAGCAATTATATGATATGGTTAGATTTATATACATGTTATCTAAGTGTGTTAAAAATTTGGGAGTGATTGGATATGCTTAGAGATGTTAAAATTATCATGCAACTAAACTTGACAGCAAGAAAATATGCAAATGTGAATCTGTCACATTTGATTACTTAGCATGTTTCAACGTAGACATGTTGCTATTGACTGTTAACAATTAGGCACATGCTATTAGATTATAATAATTCAATTACATGATGTTTGCATGTATTTAAGATGAGAAATTGAGGTATTTGAGGGGCTATATTGGGTTCTAGTTTGTGAAAGCTTGATTGTTAGCTTATAGCTTGGTGTTTAAGGTCTAGTATGAGATTTTGTGCTTTCAACTTGCCAAATTGGGAATGGTGCTTGATGTTGGGTAATATTACAGGCTATTTTACATCTAAGGTTGGAGAGGAATACTAAACAAATTTAGACTAAGCCACCAACCAAGTGAAAGGTAAGTAAAGATTTATTTGCAACCACAATGCATAGACATAGTAGATGTGTGAATTATATGTAATATCATAAATCATATGTGCATAGTAGAGGGCTCTCCATTGAGCATACATACATGGGCATTGTCATTGGCACGTGCATGCATCATATACGAGCATTATGATAAATCTTGCATTGCACGGCATGATTTTGAGAAAGAAAAATATTTTGCTGACCACTACTAGTGCACCGAAGCATGCATGGATTTGCATGGTTTTATGCATGGATTTGCAGGTTCGCGTGCATGGATTTGCATGCGTATGAGTATGCATGGATTTGCATGCTTATATGATTATTGGCCATTGGATTATGGCGGTATACAGAGCTCTTTTCCGGTGCATGGGATAGTAGCGTTGGTCAGGGGCCCAAGAAAGAAATGATTTTGAGAGAAATATTTTGATGCATAAAATTGCATTGTGGGCATAGCATTTTGAGATGCATGACTTGATATTGTGGATTATTCTTTGACATGCATAATCTTTACTTGCTGAGCGTTAGCTCATATAGTTTATGCATTGTAGGTGAGTCTGGTGATACATGATACCATGGACTTACTGGGCAAGCTGTTGGGGTTCCTACAGGTTCTGAGGATCAGTGTACATGGATGATGACCTGTTGGGTTGATTGTTAACTTATTTGATTTTATAGTCAATTGTATTAGGTTTTTGGATTTATACTATGTGTTACTTTTATAACTTTTCTGTACACGGGTATATAAATATTATGATTGTTATGGGTCCTATGCAGGTATATATATTAGTCTGTGAGGGAAAAAATGTTTATTATTTATTAATATATTACAGGAAAAAAATAATAATAATGCATGCACACAGGCTCTATCATGTTAAATTATACTATATATATATATAGTTGTATAGTAATGGGGGTGTTACAATTAAGCTTTCAATATCTCTTATAAAAGTGTTAGGAAGTTTTTAGTTAGACTTTGGTGCACAAAGAAAGGGTTTTTGATCACAAACACTAAATAGGAAATACTTGTGGCAGAAACTGTTATCTTACTGTTTTCTTGTGTTTTAGGATTCAAAAGTGTATGGTATGTTGAATAAAACCTATAATTATTACTATTTACATGACCATATATGAGTTAAGAGTATTGGAATGAAGTTTTATCAGTTGGAAATTGAAATAGAGAATGATATTGGAGAAACACTCAAACTGCCAAAATAGCAAAATCTGTTTTGGTGTGCTGTGAAGGAAACTGAATTAAGGGAGCTAAATCCATTATTTTTGGTAATATTATGACCTAGTTATCTCCTTATATATTCTACCTAAGTATGGTGAAAATTTTGGAGTGATTGAATATACTTAAGGGTGCCAAAACCATTAATGTAATGAAGTGTGCAAAACTGTCACGGTAGGAAACAATCTGTTTCAGTATGTCGTGAAGAGAGCTGAACTGGGGAAGCTATATCCGTGATTTTTAGAAATTCTATGATATGGTTACATTTATATACATGTTATATAAGTGTGGTAAAAATTTGGGAGTGATTGGATATGCTTAGGGATGTTAAAATTATCATGCAACTAAACTTGACAGCAAGAAAATATGAAAATGTGAATCTGCCACATTTGATCACTTAGCATGTTTCAACCTTGATATGTTGCTATTGAGTGTTAACAATTAGGTACATGCTATTAGAGTTATAATACTTCAATTACATGATGTTTGCATGTATTTAAGATGAGAAATTGAGGTATTTGAGGGGCTATATTGGGTTCTAGTTTGTGAAAGCTTGATTGTTAGCTTATAGCTTGGTGTTTAAGGACTAGTATGAGATTTTCTGCTTTCAACTTGCCAAATTGGGAATGGTGCTTGATGTTGGGTAATATTACAGGCTATTTTACATCTAAGGTTGGAGAGGAATACTAAACAAATTTAGACTAAGACACCAACCAAGTGAAAGGTAAGTAAAGATTCATTTGCAACTACAATGCATAGACATAGTAGTTGTGTGAATTATATGTAATATCATAAATCATATGTGCATAGTAGAGGACTCTCAATTGAGCATACATACATGGGCATTGTCATTGGCACGTGCATGCATCATATACGAGCATTGTGATAAATCTTGCATTGCACGGTATGATTCTGAGAAAGAAAAATATTTTGCTGACCACTACTAGTGCACCGAAGCATGTATGGATTTGCATAGTTTTATGCATGGATTTGCAGGTTCGCGTGCATGGATTTGCATGCTTATATGATTATTGGCCATTGGATTATGGCGGTATACAGAGCTCTTTTCCGGTGCATGGGATAGTAGCGTTGGTCAGGGGCCCAAGAAAGAAATGATTTTGAGAGAAAGATTTTGATGCATAAAATTACATTGTGGGCATAGCATTTTGAGATGCATGACTTGATATTGTGGATTATTCTTTGACATGCATAATCTTTACTTGCTGAGCGTTAGCTCATATAGTTTATGCATTGTAGGTGAGTCTGGTGATACTTGATACCATGGACTTACTGGGCAAGCTGTTGGGGTTCCTACAGGTTCTGAGGATCAGTGTACATGGATAACGACCTGTTGGGCTATTTTGTTGGCTTGTTATATTTTGAGTCTGTTGTATTATATTTTTAGACTGGTACTATATTTCGCTTTTAAAACTTTACTGTAAATAAGTATGTAAATATTGGGTTATTGTGGGTGTTGTGTTTTTATTTAAATATTGATCCTGCTATATACATGATATGTGTTAGAAAGTATTTTAAATAGGGTTGTGCATGTAAGAAGTGATATATCTTTTCTTAAAGTGTTACAAAAAAAAAATTAATGCATGCACACAGGCTCTATCATGTTAAATTATACTATATATATATAGTTGTATAGTAATGGGGGTGTTACACTAATAGTCTCCTCTCCCTAGTGATTGAGATCTTAATGAGGAGTATTTTTCTCAAATGTTAAAATATAGAATTTGGATGTCCAAATTTATTAATTCTAAGAAGTCTAGTCATAGTTCGTGGAAAGTTTGCTGGAAGCCAAATTCCCAAATTTTGAGTATCATGAGAATGGTTAGTCATCCATTCTGCAATTCGATTCCGTTCTTCAAATTTATGGGATAGTTCGGTGGATATCTATATTTTCAATTAACAAAATTTAGAAATAAATCATTGAATCCTCCAATGACCATAATCGTTGTGCCACAAAATCTATAAAATAATTTTATCATCATTTTTAATCTATAATCTACGGCAGCCACATTAAAAAAATCTTTCCATTCCAAGCACAACCACATCTATCTCAACGTATCTAATTGTGATACCTGAGCCTCTTACTACTCACATGACCAAATATGATTCATGCATTACATGTTAATTTTATATGCTATTTGCATTTCTATTGACATTGCATAATTTATTTCATTTTATACGACATTCTTGAATATTAAACTTAATTCTGAAGCTCTTGCACGATATTAGTTATTGAATTTCATAATCTAAGTAGTTGATTTTATATTGAAATAAGAAGAAAATGAGAGGAATACTAAACAAATTTAGACTAAGACACCAACCAAGTGAAAGGTAAGTAAAGATTCATTTGCAACTACAATGCATAGACATAGTAGTTGTGTCAATTATATGTAATATCATAAATCATATGTGCATAGTAGAGGACTCTCAATTGAGCATACATACATGGGCATTGTCATTGGCACGTGCATGCATCATATACGAGCATTGTGATAAATCTTGCATTGCACGGTATGATTCTGAGAAAGAAAAATATTTTGCTGACCACTACTAGTGCACCGAAGCATGTATGGATTTGCATGGTTTTATGCATGGATTTGCAGGTTCGCGTGCATGGATTTGCATGCTTATATGATTATTGGCCATTGGATTATGGCGGTATACAGAGCTCTTTTCCGGTGCATGGGATAGTAGCGTTGGTCAGGGGCCCAAGAAAGAAATTATTTTGAGAGAAAGATTTTGATGCATAAAATTACATTGTGGGGATGGTATTGTGAGCTCTTCAAATTTATGGGATAATTGTGTGGATATCTATATTTTCAATTAACAAAATTTAGAAATAAATCATTGAATCCTCCAACGACCATAATAGTTGTACCACAAAATCTTTAAAATAATTTAATCATCATCTTCAATCTACAATCTACGACAGCCACAATAAAAAAATCTTTCCATTCCAAGCATAATCACATCCATCTCAACGTATATAATAGTCTCCTCTCCCAAGTGATTGAAATCTTAATGAGGAGTATTTTTCTAATTTATTAAAATATAGAATTTGGATGTCCAAATTTATTAATTCTAAGAAGACTTGTCATTGTTCGTGGAAATTTTGCTGGCAGCCAAATTCCCAAATGTTGAGTATCACGAGAATTGTTAGTCATCCATTCTGCAATTCGATTCTCTTCTTCAAATATATGGGATAGTTGGGTGGATATCTATATTTTCAACTAACAAAATTTAGAAATAAATCGTTGAATCCTCCAGTGACCATAATTGTTGTGCCATAAAATTTATAAAATAATTTTATCATCATCTTCAATCTACAATCTACGGCAGCCACAATAAAAAAATCCTTCCATTCCAAGGACAACCACATCCATCTCAACGTATATAATAGTCTCCTCTCCCAAGTGATTGAAATCTTAATGAGGAGTATTTTTCTCAAATGTTAAAATATAGAATTTGGTTGTCCAAATTTATTAATTATAAGAAGACTTGTCATTGTTCGTGGAAATTTTGCTGGCAGCCAAATTCCCAAATGTTGAGTATTACGAGAATGGTTAGTCATCCATTCTG
The DNA here is from genome assembly GCA_019321725.1 of Paulownia fortunei. Taxonomy (NCBI): domain Eukaryota; kingdom Viridiplantae; phylum Streptophyta; class Magnoliopsida; order Lamiales; family Paulowniaceae; genus Paulownia; species Paulownia fortunei. Next base: position 5,698 of record JAGSPU010000413.1, on the reverse strand, counting down.
CAATTCGATTCCCTTCTTCAAATAAATGGGATAGTTGGGTGGATATCTATATTTTCAACTAATAAAATTTAGAAATAAATCAATGAATCCTCCAATGACCGTAATCGTTGTGCCACAAAATCTATAAAATAATTTTATCATCATCTTCAATCTACAATCTACGGCAGCTACATTTAAAAAATATTTCCATTACAAGCACAACCACATCCATCTCAGCGTATATAAAAGTCTCCTCTCCCAAGTGATTGAAATCTTAATGAGGAGTATTTTTCTCAAATGTTAAAATATAGAATTTGGATGTCCAAATTTATTAATTCTAAGAAGTCTTGTCGTAGTTCGTGGAAATTTTGTTGGAAGCCAAATTCCCAAATGTTGAATATCACGAGAATGGTTAGTCATCCTTTCTGCAATTCGATTCTCTTCTTCAAATATATGGGATAGTTGGGTGGATATGTATATTTTCAACTAACAAAATTTAGAAATAAATCGTTGAATCCTCCAATGACCATAATTGTTGTGCCAGAAAATTTATAAAATAATTTTATCATCATCTGCAATCTACAATCTACGGCAACCACAATAAAAAAATCTTTCCATTCCAAGCACAACCACATCCATCTCAACGTGTATAATAGTCTCCTCTCCCAAGTGATTCAAATCTTAATGAGGAGTATTTTTCTCAAATGTTAAAATATAGAATTTGGATGTCCAAATTTATTAATTCTAAGAAGACTTGCATTAGTTCGTGGAAATTTTACTGGCAGCCAAATTCCCAACTGTTGAGTATCACGAGAATAGTTAGTCATCCATTCTGTAATTCGATTCCCTTCTTCATATTAATGGGATAGTTGGGTGAATATCTATATTTTCAACTAATAAAATTTAGAAATAAATCGTTAAATCCTCCAATGACCATAATTGTTGTGCCATAAAATTTACAAAATAATTTTATCATCATCTTCAATCTACAATCTACGGCAACCATAATAAAAAAATCTTTCCATTCCAAGCACAACCACATCCACCTCAACGTATATAATAGTCCCCAATTTACCGTGCACTAAGAATTGTAGTAGAGATTCGCTTTGGTGAGCCCTGCATCGGTCAACTCACACATATTCAAACTTGAAGTTCCACATAAAATAATACTATGTGCCCTTGGTCTCGTATGTTTCCATTTTGAAAAAATTGATATTTATTCGGCTTAATTGTTGTGATGACTATGCAATAGTTTAATTAAAAATATAAGTTAATTAAGACACTTTCCACATTCCTAGTCGAAGTTTTTACATCATCTCATTAAGTTTCTATTAAAGTGGGCACAAAGACTCTCAGAAGATGTTTGGTGAATCCCGACATCCCTTATTTCATCCCTTATCAAAACCTAAGACAACTTAATATAATTCACAAAACAACATTACACAAACGTAGTCTCATATGTGTTTTCTCTATCCAATCAATGTTCGTTTACGATCAAATTTAAGTCAAAGTGCTATTTTTGTGTAGGTTAGACATTGAACGAATTCAATGACAATCCAAATCCAAGTAACCGAACTTGTACATAAGTTGATTTCGCTCTCGATTTGATAAGACATATTGGTTCTACAAGAGGTTAGCATGTATGTAGTCCACATTAGTTAACACATCCAGATTGAAACTATAACGACAAATTTGAAGTTCTATATAAGACAACAATGAATAGGTCTCTCCTATTTAAGAGTTTGATTCAAAGATTGAATCACTTCCAACCTTTGTTATTCCACCACAAATTAATAGTTAAAAATGATTCAAATTTACATATTTCATGGGGTTAAAAGTTAAAGATGATTGAGACAATGCATAAAATAAACTTTCATATGGTGTCACGTGTTTTCATAATCAAATCTACAAGTTCAAACTCATTTGATAAGGGATGAAATAAGGGATGTCGGGACTCACCAAACATCTTCTGAGAGTCTTTGTGCCCACTTTAATAGAAACTTAATGAGATGATGTAAAAACTTCGACCAGGAATATAGAAAGTGTCTGAATTAACTTATATTTTTAATTAAACTATTGCATAGTCATCACAACAATTAAGCCGAATAAATATCAATTTTTTCAAAATGGAAACATACGAGACCAAGGGCACATAGTATTATTTTATGTGGAACTTCAAGTTTGAATAACTGTGAGTTGACCGATGCAGGGCTCACCAAAGCGAATCTCTACTACAATTCTTAGTGCACTGTAAATTGGGCAAGAAACGAGAGTATTATAGTGTTTTGCACAAAAACTTAGATTTCGGTGATCTCCTAATTTACAAAGAAAAGTACAAGAACACTATAGATCAAATTTGAGTTTGAACTTGTAGATTTGATTATGAAAACACGTGACACCATATGAAAGTTTATTTTATGCATTGTCTCAATCATCTTTAACTTTTAACCCCATGAAATATGTAAATTTGAATCATTTTTAACTATTAATTTGTGGTGGAATAACAAAGGTTGGAAGTGATTCAATCTTTGAATCAAACTCTTAAATAGGAAAGACCAATTCATTATTGTCTTATATAGAACTTCAAATTTGTCGTTATAGTTTCAATCTGGATGTGTTAACTAATGTGGACTACATACATGCTAACCTCTTGTAGAACCAACATGTCTTATCAAATCGATAGCGAAATCAACTTATGTACAAGTTCGGTTACTTGGATTCGGATTGTCATTGAATTCGTTCAATGTCTAAACTACACAAAAATAGCACTTTGACTTAAATTTGATCGTAAACGAACATTGATTGGATAGAGAAAACACATATGAGACTTTGTTTGTCTAATGTTGTTTTGTGAATTATATTAAGTTGTCGTAGGTTTTGATTAGGGATGAAATAAGGGATGTCGGGACTCACCAAACATCTTCTGAGAGTCTTTGTGCCCACTTTAACAGAAACTTAATGAGATGATGTAAAAACTTCGACCAGGAATGTGGAAAGTGTCTGAATTAACTTATATTTTTAATTAAACTATTGCATAGTCATCACAACAATTAAGCAGAATAAATATCATTTTTTTCAAAATGGAAACATACGAGACCAAGGGCACATAGTATTATTTTATGTGGAACTTCATGTTTGAATAAGTGTGAGTTGACCGATGCAGGGCTCACCAAAGCGAATCTCTACTACAATTCTTAGTGCACGGTAAATTGGGCAAGAAACAAGAGTATTATAGTGTTTTGCACAAAAACTTAGATTTCGGTGATCTCCTAATTTACAAAGAAAAGTACAAGAACACTATAGCTCAAATTTGAGTTTGAACTTGTAGATTTGATTATGAAAACACGTGACACCATATGAAAGTTTATTTTATGCATTGTCTCAATCATCTTTAACTTTTAACCCCATGAAATATGTAAATTTGAATCATTTTTAACTATTAATTTGTGGTGGAATAACAAAGGTTGGAAGTGATTCAATCTTTGAATCAAACTCTTAAATAGGAGAGACCAATTCATTGTTGTCTTATATAGAACTTCAAATTTTTCGTTATAGTTTCAATCTGGATGTGTTAACTAATGTGGACTACATACATGCTAACCTCTTGTAGAACCAATATGTCTTATCAAATCGAGAGCGAAATCAACTTATGTACAAGTTCGGTTACTTGGATTCGGATTGTCATTGAATTCGTTCAATGTCTAACCTACACAAAAATAGCACTTTGACTTAAATTTGATCGTAAACGAACATTGATTGGATAGAGAAAACACATATGAGACTTAGTTTGTGTAATGTTATTTTGTGAATTATATTAAGTTGTCTTTGGTTTTGATAAGGGATGAAATAAGGGATGTCGGGACTCACCAAACATCTTCTGAGAGTCTTTGTGCCCACTTTAACAGAAACTTAATGAGATGATGTAAAAACTTCGACCAGGAATGTGGAAAGTGTCTGAATTCACTTATATTTTTAATGAAACTATTGCATAGTCATCACAACAATTAAGCCGAATAAATATAAATTTTTTGAAAATGGAAACATACGAGACCAAGGGCACATAGTATTATTTTATGTGGAACTTCAAGTTTGAATAACTGTGAGTTGACCGATGCAGGGCTCACCAAAGCGAATCTCTACTACAATTCTTAGTGCACTATAAATTGGGCAAGAAACGAGAGTATTATAGTGTTTTGCACAAAAACTTAGATTTCGGTGATCTCCTAATTTACAAAGAAAAGTACAAGAACACTATAGATCAAATTTGAGTTTGAACTTGTAGATTTGATTATGAAAACACGTGACACCATATGAAAGTTTATTTTATGCATTGTCTCAATCATCTTTAACTTTTAACCCCATGAAATATGTAAATTTGAATCATTTTTAACTATTAATTTGTGGTGGAATAACAAAGGTTGGAAGTGATTCAATCTTTGAATCAAACTCTTAAATAGGAAAGACCAATTCATTATTGTCTTATATAGAACTTCAAATTTGTCGTTATAGTTTCAATCTGGATGTGTTAACTAATGTGGACTACATACATGCTAACCTCTTGTAGAACCAACATGTCTTATCAAATCGATAGCGAAATCAACTTATGTACAAGTTCGGTTACTTGGATTCGGATTGTCATTGAATTCGTTCAATGTCTAACCTACACAAAAATAGCACTTTGACTTAAATTTGATCGTAAACGAACATTGATTGGATAGAGAAAACACATATGAGACTACGTTTGTGTAATGTTGTTTTGTGAATTATATTAAGTTGTCTTTGGTTTTGATAAGGGATGAAATAAGGGATGTCGGGACTCACCAAACATCTTCTGAGAGTCTTTGTGCCCACTTTAACAGAAACTTAATGAGATGATGTAAAAACTTCGACCAGGAATGTGGAAAGTGTCTGAATTAACTTATATTTTTAATTAAACTATTGCATAGTCATCACAACAATTAAGCCGAATAAATATCAATTTTTTCAAAATGGAAACATACGAGACCAAGGGCACATAGTATTATTTTATGTGGAACTTCATGTTTGAATAAGTGTGAGTTGACCGATGCAGGGCTCACCGAAGCGAATCTCTACTACAATTCTTAGTGCACGGTAAATTGGGCAAGAAACAAGAGTATTATAGTGTTTTGCACAAAAACTTAGATTTCGGTGATCTCCTAATTTACAAAGAAAAGTACAAGAACACTATAGCTCAAATTTGAGTTTGAACTTGTAGATTTGATTATGAAAACACGTGACACCATATGAAAGTTTATTTTATGCATTGTCTCAATCATCTTTAACTTTTAACCCCATGAAATATGTAAATTTGAATCATTTTTAACTATTAATTTGTGGTGGAATAACAAAGGTTGGAAGTGATTCAATCTTTGAATCAAACTCTTAAATAGGAGAGACCAATTCATTGTTGTCTTATATAGAACTTCAAATTTGTCGTTATAGTTTCAATCTGGATGTGTTAACTAATGTGGACTACATACATGCTAACCTCTTGTAGAACCAATATGTCTTATCAAATCGAGAGCGAAATCAACTTATGTACAAGTTCGGTTACTTGGATTCGGATTGTCATTGAATTCGTTCAATGTCTAACCTACACAAAAATAGCACTTTGACTTAAATTTGATCGTAAACGAACATTGATTGGATAGAGAAAACACATATGAGACTTTGTTTGTGTAATGTTGTTTTGTGAATT
>JAGSPU010000323.1:0-30027 GCA_019321725.1 Paulownia fortunei | reverse complement strand
ATAATAAATATTTTTGTTCACATACACTATTTAAATAAATAAAATGATACACAGAATTTTATGTAAACCATTCAAATCAATAAATTAGTCATAACTAAATTAATAAAATATTCAAAGAATATACTATTTTTTAGTTATATTGTGAAGTGAAATAATATTTTAAATAAATAATTATAATGTATAGAAATACACATTTTTACTTGAAATTCAAAAAAAATAAATTAGAATTAAATATAACAATATATACATTTTTTAAATTATATATTTCATTTTGATTACTCATGATATATACATATAATAAATAATAAATATTTTTGTTCACATGCAACCATTTAAATAAATAAAATACTTATATATATATAACTATAAATAAAATCACAAAAATTTTGTTATTGAACAAAATCCCAAATATACGCAACTTTATCTACGACTTTCAAATCATAAATTACTCATATTAAATAAATAAAATAATAATATCCTAAAATATACACTAAGAGAAGTTTATTTACTAATCATAAATTTTATCAACTACTTATATAGAATATACATTGTAAATAAATAATAAATATTTTTGTTTACATACACTATTTAACTAAATAAAATGGTAAAAAGAATTTTACGTACACCATTGAAATCAATAAATTAGTCATACCATATTAATAAAATATTCAAAAAATATACTATTTTTTAGTTATATTGTAACGTAACTAAAATATTATTTTTGAAAATAAAATAATACACTGCAAGAAAATACACATTTTTACTTGAAATTTTCAAAAAAAAAATAAAATAGAAATTAAAATATACAATATATACAATTTTTAATTTATAAATTTCATTTTGATTACTTATGATATATACATATTAATAAATAAATACTTTGTTCACATACACCATTTAAATAAATAAAATACTTATTTAAATATAATTATAAATAAAATCACAAAATTTGTTATCGAACAAAATCCTAAATATACGCTACTTTATGTACGACATTCAAATCAATAAATTACTCATATTAAATAAATAAAATAATAATATCGTAAATATATACACTAAGAGAAGTTTATTTACTAAATCATAATTTTATCAACTACTTATATATAATATACATTGTAATAAATAATTAGTATTTTTGTTCACATACACTATTTAACTAAATAAAATGATACACATAACTTTATGTACACCATTCAAATCAATAAATTAGTCATACTAATTAATAAAATATTCAAGAATATACTATTTTTTAGTTTATTGTAACGTAACTAAAATATTATTTTTTAAAATAAAATAATACACTGCAAGAAAATACACATTTTTACTTGAAATTTTCAAAAAAATAAAATAGAAATTAAAATATACAATATATAAAATTTTAATTTATAAATTTCATTTTGATTACTCATGATATATACATATTAAATAAATAAATAATACTTTGTTCACATACACCATTTAAATAAATAAAATACTTATGTTAAATATAATTATAAATAAAATCACAAAATTTGTTATCGAACAAAATCCTAAATATACGCTACTTTATGTAAGATATTCAAATCAATAATTACTCATATTAAATAAATAAAATAATAAAATTCGAAAATATACACTAATAGAAGTTTATTTACTAAATCATAATTTTATCAACTACTTATATAGAATATACATTGTAAATAAATAATAATATTTTTGTTCACATACACTATTTAAATAAATAAAATGATACACAGAATTTTAATACACCATTGAAATCAATAAAATAGTCATGCTAAACAAATAAAATATTCAAAGAATATACTATTTTTTAGTTATATTGTAATGGATCTAAAATATTACTTTTGAAAATAAAATAATACACTGCAAGAAAATACACATTTTTACTTGAAATTTTCGAAAAAATAACACACAAATAAAAATATACAATATATACATTATTTAAATTATAAATTTCATTTTGATTACTCATGAAATATACATATTAAATAAATAATAAATACTTTGTTGACATACACCATTTAAATAAATAAAATACTTATATTAAATATAATTATAATAAAATCAGAAAATTTGTTATCGAACAAAATCCTAAATATACGCTACTTTATGTACGACATTCAAATCAATAATTACTCATATTAAATAAATAAAATAATAATATCCTAAAATATACACTAAGAGAAGTTTATTTACTAAATCATAATTTTATCAACTACTTATATAGAATATACATTGTAAATAAATAATAAATATTTTTGTTCAAATACACTATTTAACTAAATAAAATGATACATAGAATTTTATGTACACCATTTAAATCAATAAATTAGTCATACCATATTAATAAAATATTCAAAAAATATACTATTTTTTAGTTATATTGTAACGTAACTAAAATATTATTTTTGAAAATAAAATAATATACTGCAAGAAAATACACATTTTTACTTGAAATTTTCAAAACAATAAAATAGAAATTAAAATATACAATATATAAAATTTTTAATTTATAAATTTCATTTTGATTACTCATGATATATACATATTAAATAAATAATAAATACTTTGTTCACATACACCATTTAAATAAATAAAATACTTATATTAAATATAATTATAAATAAAATCACAAAAATTGCAATTGAACAAAATCCTAAATATACGCTGCTTTAGGTATGACATTCAAATCAATAATTACTCATATTAAATAAATAAAATAATAATATCCTAAAATATACACTAAGAGAAGTTTATTTACTAAATCATAATTTTATCAACTACTTATATAGATTATACATTGTAAATAAATAATTAATATTTTTGTTCACATACACTATTTAACTAAATAAAATGATACACAGAATTTTATGTACACCGTTCAAATTAATAAATTAGTCATACCATATTAATAAAATATTCAAAAAATATACTATTTTTTAGTTATATTGTAACGTAATTAAAATATTATTTTTGAAAATAAAATAATACACTGTTGTAAAATACACTTTTTTAGTTGAAATTTCCAAAAAAATAACACACAAATTAAAATATACAATATATACATTTTTTAAATTATAAATTTCATTTTGATTACTCATGAAATATACATATTAAATAAATAATAAATACTTTGTTCACATACACCATTTAAATAAATAAAATACTTATATTAAATATAATTATAAATAAAATCACAAAATTTGTTATCGAACAAAATCCTAAATATACGCTACTTTATATATGACATTCAAATCAATAAATTACTCATATTAAATATATAAAATAATAATGTCCTAAAACATACACTAAGAGAAGTTTATTTACTAAATCATAATTTTATCAACTACTTATATAGAATATACATTGTAAATAAATAATAAATATTTTTGTTCACATACACTATTTAACTAAATAAAATGATACACAGAATTTTATGTATACCATTCAAGTTAATAAATTAGTCATACTAAATTAATAAAATATTCAAAGAATATACTATTTTTTAGTTATATTGTAATGTAACTAAAATATTATTTTTGAAAATAAAATAATACACTGCAAGAAAATACACATTTTTACTTGAAATTTTCAAAAAAATAAAATAGAAATTAAAATACAATATATAAAAATTTTAATTTATAAATTTCATTTTGATTACTCATGATATATACATATTAAATAAATAATAAATACTTTGTTCACATACACCATTTAAATAAATAAAATACTTATATTAAATATAATTATAAATAAAATCACAAAATTTGTTATCGAACAAAATCCTAAATATACGCTACTTTATATACGACATTCAAATCAATAAATTACTCATATTAAATATATAAAATAATAATATCCTAAAACATACACTAAGAGAAGTTTATTTACTAAATCATAATTTTATCAACTACTTATATAGAATATACATTGTAAATAAATAATAAATATTTTTGTTTACATACACTATTTAACTAAATAAAATGATACACAGAATTTTATGTACACCATTGAAATCAATAAATTAGTCATACCATATTAATAAAATATTCAAAAAATATACTATTTTTTATTTATATTGTAACGTAATTAAAATATTATTTTTGAAAATAAAATAATACACTGCTATAAAATACACTTTTTTAGTTGAAATTTTCAAAAAAATAAAACAGAAATTAAAATATACAATATATACATTTTTTAAATTATAAATTTCATTTTGATTACTCATGAAATATACATATTAAATAAATAATAAATACTTTGTTCACATACACCATTTAAATAAATAAAATACACATATTATATATAATTATAAACCAAATCACAAAATTTGTTATTGAAGAAAATCCTAAATATACGCTACTTTATGCACGACATTCAAATCAATAAATTACTCATATTAAGTAAGTAAAATAATAAAATATCCCAAAATATACACTAAGACAAGTTTATTTCCTAAATCATCATTTTGTCAACTACTTATGTAGAATATACAATCTAAATAAAATAATAAATATTTTTGTTTACATACACTATTTAACAAAATAAAATGATACACAAAATTTTACGTACACCATTGAAATCAATAAATTAGTCATACCAAATTAATAAAATATTCAAAGAATATACCATTTTTTAGTTATATTGTAATATAACTAAAATATTATTTTTGAAAAATAAAATAAAACACTACAAGAAAATACACTTTTTTAGTTGAAATTTACAAAACAATAAAACACAAATTAAAATATACAATATATATATATTTTTTAAATTATAAATTTCATTTTGATTACTCATGAAATATACATATTAAATAAATAATAAATACTTTGTTCACATACACCATTTAAATAAATAAAATACTTATATTAAATATAATTATAAATAAAATAACAAAAATTGCAATTGAACAAAATCTTAAATATACGCTACTTTAGGTATGACATTCAAATCAATAAATTACTCATATTAAATAAATAAAATAATAATATCCTAAATTATACACTAAGAGAAGTTTATTTTCTAAATCATAATTTTATCAACTACTTATATAGATTATACATTGTAAATTAATAATTAGTATTTTTGTTCACATACACTATTTAACTAAATAAAATGATACACATAACTTTATGATAAGTGCATATTTTGACATATTTTTATATCAAATCCTTTATACTTTTCTTGCTTTATTCTTGTTAATATTCTTGTTTTATTAATGTTTTGTGTTAGGGAATAAATGAAGCATGTTTTCAGACTTGTGCAGTTTTTGTAATTTGAGCATAACTTCATGATCAAAAGCTCTATGGACCTGAAGCTTGTTTCATTTGAAAGCCAAGAGATAGAGGTACAACTTTTATGTTGGAGGCTCAGCCCAATTCAGTCTTGATGATAGCAGAAAATTCGTCCAAGTAATTACACAAAATGGATCACCAAAATTCAGATCAAAGTTCAGCCCAGTATTGACTTATTTTACCAATTCGGTTATATATCTTGAGTCCAAATTTATTTTGGTCTGAAATTCGGATATGTTATACCCAAGAGGTAAATAAACAAGTTTGTTGAAGACAAGATGGTGTGAAAATGTGTTGAAATGGTAAAACCATAGGCTGCAAGTTGCTGCTGATGTTACAGGGCGACTCTTGGACATGACTCGGTAATTTGACCATATCTCCTTCATCCGATCGCCAAATTTGACAAAAGATATATGAAAATATATCAGCGTTGAAAGATCTACAATTTTTATTCTTTACGTATCTTCAAACTCTGGCTGTATCTGACCGAAAAATGTAATTCAATTCAGTGGTTGAGAAATTTGTGTAACAACTTACCAACTCTTGGCAACTAGCATACCACTTGATTAACCCCTCCATTATTTGTTTGGCCTCTAGCTTACTCCAAGTACTATAAATAGGCCATGTATTCAGCTTGTAAGAGGAGGGGGTAGAGGGTTTCTTTAGGTTAAGTTATCTAGTTTGTATGTTTTCTAGTATTGTAAGTTTTCTAGTAGTAATAGAAATGCATTCTCTAGTTTCTCTTATATTTTTAGTCTTTGTTACTTTTATTATGTCTTTCTAAATTTTATTTTGCTGAGGAAAAAGGGTGAATCTCTTGATGGAGGAAGATAAATGGTTATAAGGGTAGAAATTGTTTAAGTATGTTGTATTATTATTATTTTTTTTGATCTAAACCCTACTTATTTTTGTGGTGATTCTTGATTTATGTATCTCCAATGGCACAATAAATACTTGGGTTCATTTAGCTTATTGTACGGTTTTACCCCACCGACTGCTAATGTGAAACCTTGATTTGTTGTTGACGAAGAAGTATATAAATGCTTGATCCCATAAATAAGTGTTGGCGTTAAGAGATAATTTGCAATAGTAAGACAATATCATGATTACCTTATTGCATGAGTTACTTGATAATATCTTCCCATTGGAACCTTCATTATGTATGGATTCCAATTATGGCAATTAATAGAGGTAAAAAGAATAAATAACCATTTATCTATCCAAAACTCAAGAGTGGATCCCTAATCCTCAGTACTTTTATTACTTCGGTTTTTTCTTTAGCTACATCATACATTAATTGTTCATATATTTTTGATTCACATAAACTCCATCTTTTTATAAATATAAACTTGAATTCTTCAAACAACTTTCCTGTGGATCGACCTCGGACTCACGAGAAATTTATTACTTACTACAACCTGCACTTGGGTTTGCAACCTTAAAGTTGTAGCAAGTTTTTGGCGCCGTTGCCGGGGAAGGCAAGGTAAGTATTCAGGTTTGTTAATATTTTTCTTTGTAAATATAGTTTGTTTATTTTCTTTATGGATATATGGTTATATGGTATCGTAGTCATAATTCTCGACGTTTAGTAAGAAATAATTCCAAAACTTTGTTTGGAAATTTGTTTGAATCATCTCCACACACTTCCACCATGGCTGAAAATGAAAGTGTCCAGGATGAAAATGAGAATCAACAGGTGCGTACCATGCGTTATTACTTGCAACCTCCTCGAAATTCTTCTCCTTCTTGTTTCATTTTTCCTCTAAATGCAAATAATTTTCGATTCAAGTCAGGTATGATCCCTTTACTTCCTAATTTCCATGGTTTAGACTCTGAAAGTCCTTACTTGCATTTAAAAGAATTTGATGAAGTATGTGCCACTTTTGATGATCAAACTTGCACAAATGAGATTGTTAAGCTCAAATTATTTCCTTTCTCTTTAAAAGATAAAGCAAAAAATTGGCTTAATTCTTTAAAACCTAGGTCAATTGGTACTTGGCAAGAAATGCAAGCTGAATTCTTAAAAAAATTCTTTCCAACTCATAAAACTAATGCTTTGAAAAGACAAATTCAAAATTTTTCTCAAAATTCGAATGAAGTTTTCTTTCAATGTTGGGAAAGATTTAAAATTTGTTGAATTCATGCCCACATCATGGTTTTGAAAAATGGCGCTTAATTAGTTTCTTTTATGAAGGTTTAACTCCTGAAACAAAACAATTTGTTGAAACAATGTGTAATGGTGAGTTTCTTGATAAGGAACCTGATGAAGCCCTAGAATACCTAGATCATTTGGCAGAAAACTCTCAATCATGGCATAGTGTTAATTCTTCCGAAGGTTCTATTAGATCTAATCTTGCTAATAGTAATAAAGGAAAATATTACCTTAGTCAAGAAGATGATCTAAATGCTAGACTTGCTAGTTTAACAAGAAAAGTTGAAGCCATGGAACTTAAGAAAGTAAAGGAAATCAAATCTGTGCAGAGGAAGAAGTTTGTAGCAATTGTGAACTTTTGGGGCACTCCACCAATGAATGTCCAAACCTTCCAGTACAAGCAAATTTTATGAACACATTCAAAAAGCCTTTCCATTCTCCATATTCTGAAACTTACAATCCACAATGGAGAAATCATCCCAATTTTAGTTGGCGAGATGATAACCGTGCCCAACCACCGCATTCACAAAAACCACAAAACTTTCATTCTTATCCACCTCCACATACAAAATCCATTGAGGAGACTTTGCAAGCATTTATGCATGAACAAACAAACATCAATAATCAGACTTCACAAGCTATCAATGAGATCAGAAGCACACTTTCAACACTGACAACTTCTTTGCGTACTCATGAAAAAGGTAAATTTCCTGCTCAACCTCAACCTAATCCTTCTACTCAGTGTCATGTTTCTTCTTCAGGTGAAAATGCAGTCAAGGAGGCTAATTCAGTTACAACTCTTCGGAATGGAAAAGTTGTTGACAAGACTATTCATCCCAAGGAGAAAGTTTCTAATCCACCTCCAGAAATGAAAAATGGAAATAGTCTTGACGATAAAGGTAAGTTTGAAGAAGGTAAGCGTGAAAATAAAGAAAAAGAAAAATATTTACCTCCAGCACCCTTTCCTCAAAGATTGCAAGCAACTCAAAAATTGAACTCAAATGCTGAAATTTTTGAAATTTTTAAACAAGTCAAGATTAATATTCCATTATTGGATGCAATCAAGCAAGTTCCACCTTATGCCAAATTTTTGAAAGATTTGTGTACAATCAAAAGAAAACATCATGTACAAAAGAAGGCATTTTTAACTGAAAGTGTTAGTTCAATCATTCAACAATTCACTCCACCCAAGTACAAAGATCCAGGTTGTCCAACCATTTCATGTATCATAGGAAACACTAGAATAGAGCGTGCTTTGCTTGATCTTGGTGCTAGTGTAAATCTTCTACCTTTCTCAGTTTATGAACAGTTAGGTTTGGGAGAACTTAAAACAACTTCTGTTGTACTCCAATTAGCTGACCGTTCGATTAAAGTTCCAAAGGAATAGTAGAAGATGTGTTGGTACAAATTGATAAGTTTTACTTTCCAGTTGATTTCATTATTTTGGACACAGAGCCTGTTGCACAAACACATACACAAATTCCTATCATTTTGGGTCGTCCTTTTCTTGCAACTTCAAATGCTTTGATCAATTGTAGAAATGGTATTTTGAAGTTATCATTTGGAAATATGACTTTGGAACTAAATGTGTTTAATGTTTGTATGCAACCTGCAGAAGATGTCGAAGTACATGAAGTGGATTCAATTGAAGAACTTGTTCATGAATACTTTACTACTACTAACTCTTCAGATTCTTTGGAGACTTGTTTTGAAAGTGAAAGTATTTATAAAAAGGAACACACTAATACTATCTCTGAATTTTTGCAGGTACAAGAAAAATATTTTTGGAAGCCAAGGTTCGAAGAACTTTCATCATCAACAGTAAAATCTATTCCATCAAGTATTAAAGCTCCCGTGGTTGAATTGAAACCTTTGCCAGTTAATTTGAAATACTCTTTCTTGGGTGAGAATGAAACTTTTTCAGAAATAATTTCTTCCAAACTCGATGCATATCAAGAAGGTAAGTTGATCGAAACTCTGAAAATGCATAAGAATGCTTTAGGATGGACCATTGCTGATATTAAAGGTATTAATCCTTTCATTTGCACACATAACATCTATCTAGAGGAAAATGCTAAACCATCTAGAGAAATGCAACGAAGGCTAAATCCTAATATGAAAGAAGTAGTAAGAAATGAAGTCATTAAACTCTTAGATAATGGAATCATTTATTCTATTTCTGATAGCAAATGGGTAAGTCCGACTCAAGTTGTACCTAAGAAATCTGGAGTTACTGTAGTCAAGAATGAGAATGATGAATTAATTCCAACTAGAACTGTTACTGGTTGGCGAATGTGCATTGACTATAGAAAACTCAACTCAGTCACTAAAGATCATTTTCCATTACCTTTCATGGATCAAATTTTAGAAAGAGTTGCAGGACACGAATTTTATTGCTTTTTAGATGGATATTCTGGATATAACCAAATTGCAATTGCACTTGAAGATCAAGAGAAAATAACTTTTACATGTCCTTTTGGTACTTTTGCATATCGAAGGATGCCTTTTGGATTATGTAATGCACCAGCTACATTCCAACGATGCATGCTTAGTATTTTTAGTGACATGGTTGAATGTTTTCTTGAAGTCTTCATGGATGATTTTTTTGTTTTTGGTAATTCATTTGATGATTGCTTATCTAATTTAGAAAAGGTTTTGATCAGGTGTGAAGAAAAGAATCTTGTGCTCAATTGGGAGAAATATCACTTCATGGTAACAACTGGTATTGTTCTGGACACATTATATCATCAGAAGGTATTGAGGTTGATAAATCTAAAATTGAGTTAATTGCCAATTTGCCAACACCAAAGACTGTGAAGGAGATTAGATCATTTTTAGGACATGCTGGTTTTTATAGAAGATTTATCAAAAATTTAGTATAATATCTAAACCTTTGTGTAATCTTCTAACAAAAGACATTTTTTGAATGGACTGAAAACTGTGAAAATGCTTTTGTTAAGCTTAAAAGCATGCTTACGTCTGCTCCAATCATGCAGCCTCCAGATTGGACTTTACCTTTTGAAATAATGTGTGATGCTAGTAATTATGCTGTTGGAGCTGTCTTGAGACAAAGAAAAGATAAAAAACCATATGTTATTTACTATGCAAGTAAAACTTTAAATGGTGCTCAATTGAATTATACAACAACTGAAAAAGAATTACTTGCTGTAGTTTTTGCATTGGATAAATTTCGATCTTATCTTGTTGGCTCACCAATTGTTGTTTTCAGTGATCATGCAGCTTTGAAATATCTTTTGTCAAAAAAAGATGCTAAACCAAGACTGATTAGGTGGATTCTCTTACTCCAGGAATTTAATGTTACTATTCGAGATAAAAAGGGAGTAGAGAATGTAGTGGCTGATCATTTGTCGAGACTTGTTTGTGATGACTCATTTCAAACCACACCTATTAATGACACTTTTCCTGATGAACAATTATTTAACGTTTCTATTTTACCTTGGTTTGCTGACATTGTTAATTTTCTTGTAACAGGAAAGATGCCATCACATTGGAACTCTCAAGATAAAAAGAAGTTTTTGACTGAGGTTAAAATTTTTTATGGGATGATCCATACCTATTCAAATATTGTCCGGATCAAATCTTTCGAAGATGTGTGCCTGACAATGAGATAGGTAATATTGTCAAATTTTGTCATTCAGAAGCATGTGGTGGTCATTTTTCTGTAAAAAAAACTACTGCAAAAATCTTGCAATGTGGATTTTATTGGCCAACTCTTTTCAAAATACTTACACTTTCTGCAAAAGTTGTGAAAATTGTCAAAAGTTAGGGTCCCTTTCAAAGAGAAATATGATGCCCCTACACCCTATCCTAGTGATTGAAATCTTTGACTGTTGGGGTATTGATTTTATGGGGCCATTTCCATTATCATTTGGTTTTCTTTACATATTGGTTGCCATAGATTATGTTTCAAAATGGATCGAGGCAATTCCTTGTCGAAACAATGATCACAAAATAGTGATAAAATTTTTGAAAGAAAATATTTTAAGTCGATTTGGAATTCCTAGATCTATTATCAGTGATGGGGGAAAACATTTTGTAACAAAGTTTTCGGAACTTTAATGAAGAAATATGGAATCATACATAAAGTTGCAACCCCTTATCATCCTCAGACAAATGGACAAGTTGAACTTGCAAATAGGGAGATAAAACAAATTTGGAGAAAATAGTTAACCCAAACCGTAAAGATTGGTCTCTTAGACTTACCGATACACTTTGGCATATAGAACTGCTTTCAAAACATCATTAGGCATGTCTCCTTATAGGATAGTTTATGGAAAACCTTGTCATTTACCTGTTGAACTTGAACATAAAGCTTATTGGGCAATCAAAATGTTTAACTTCAACCTTGATGAAGCTTCAAAATTGCGCAAATTGCAAATCAATGAACTTGAAGAACTGAGAAATGATGCATATGAGAATTCTAAAATTTATAAAGCAAGAATCAAAGATTTTCATGATAATATATTTGAGGTTGGTCAAAAGGTTTTGCTTTATAATTCTCGATTGCATTTGTTTCCTGGAAAATTGAGATCAAGGTGGAGTGGTCCTTTTGTTGTAAAAAAAATATATTCTTATGGGGCGATTGACATTGAGAATCCTAGAAATGGTAACATATTCAAAGTAAATGGACAAAGAGTTAAACCATTTCTAGAAAATCAATTTTCACAAGAGGAAATTCTTTTTCTTTCTAACCCTTGTTATGATTAGTGTTGTATATATTTTTTTTTTATCTGACATTATTTTTTTCTTCTCTTCTTCTTCTTTTTTTTTTATTTTTTCTTTTCCCGGTTAAATGGCGGATAACGGTACTCCGTGGCTATAAAAGTCGGACTTGTCAGTTTCCCAAACAACTGAAATCTTTGTATAAATTTTCTTTGTTTTTCTCATTCTCTTTTCTTGTTATTTTCAAAATGGGTGACATATTTCTAACTCTCAAGAAGCGATTTCCTTTTCTTCCTAAAAATGCAATTTTGAAAATTTATAAAATCAGGATTGAAAGATTGAGGATGCTTATGCACAAGGGCATTCGGAGGACATACGATGGTTAATTGAAGCAAAGGTAAGGGCAGGTGAGTTTTTACATGAGTTTCCAGATTTGCTTACTAGATACACGTCTGGTTTTGGTAAAAGCACATATTCAAAAAAACGAAGGGCGAAAAAAATGAAAGTTTGTCATATTTGTGCTAGATGGACTTGCAACACAAAGTGTCATTCTTTAGGAATGGTCTCTAAAAATCGAGAAGATAAACTTAAATTCATTATGGATGGACTGAGTAAGGAGTCTTTAGATCACATTATATTGACTCTTGAGACGCATTCATGTGGATTGGTACAACGTGCAATTCTTGATTTATGGGATCGTTTTCGAAATGAATATGAGCTTTATAGTCTTGGGAATCTGACATTAAAAGACCCTGTTTGCCAGTTTATAAGAAAACTGGATGGAAGCATATCCTCGACCCATAGAGGGCGTTTAAGCCGTTACTGGACGTAAAACCAGAGGAAGATGTGAGCCACAATCACAACTACATGTACATACACGTGGTAGTAGGTAATTTTTAAATTTCGTATGTGTCCTTATTTTCAACCTTTTTGACAAAAGAAAAAGACATGCAATAAATGTATTCCCTGTTCACACCTCAATAAATATCACCGTACTCACTCTATTTTTGCACAACTTATTTTCAAAAAAAAAGAAAAAAAAAAGAAAAAAAAGAAAAAAAAATGGAAGTTTTTCAACTCGCAAATTTAATTCCATTTGTGTTTTTTGTGGATCCAATCTAGGAAAAAATGGTGAGTTTATAGGGGCAGCCAATAATCTTGGTAGAACTTTAGCAGAAAGAAAAATTCATTTAGTGTATGGGGGAGGCAGTTTGGGGTTAATGGGGAGTGTTGCCATTTTGCTTATGTAGGAGGTGTCAAAGTTCTGAGAGTTATTCCAAAATGTTTAACAGTACAGAATATCACAGGTATGACTATTGGAGATGAGCTGAAAGTGTTACACATTCAGGACAGAATGCCTAATATGTTAAACAATGCGGATGCATTCATCATTCTACCTGGCGGTTTTGGTACACTGGAAGAATTATTCCAAATTGTCTCTTGGGCACAACTTAACATTCACCAAAAACCTATAGGTATTCTTAATGTTAATGGTTTTTATGATGGTTTGCTATCTTTTGTAGATCATGCTGCGAAAAAAGGGTTTATTTCAACTTCTGCGAGAAGAATCATCATTTCTGCTCCAACACCTGACCAGCTGATTGATCAACTTCTAGCATATGTGCCAAAACCTGATCCAGTCTTGGCCAATGTGGATTGGTCCAATAGGAACAATGGTCGAAAACGCAAATTGAATTTGACTCTCAGTCTGTGATACTTATTGTTAATGATTTTATCTAATAGTATGTGTTTTTTTTGTTGTTTCAGCTTTATTAGCCGCATTTCAGGTGATATCTTTCAAACTTTACTTTCCTATCTATTTTTGACATTGGGGACAATGTCTCGATTAGGTTGGGGGGAGGGATAATTGATATCATGACTTGTATATTCAATGTGTGTTTTTTTTTTAGTATTTAAAAAAATATAATAATAAAAAAAAATAATAAAAAATAAAAATAAATATAAATCAAGCGTATTTTTTTTTGCTGGGTCCGTTGAAAGCATGAAAAAAAGGTGGTTGAGTAAAGGGTAATTGTAACACTCTTGAGACGCATCCCTATTTTTTGCATAATATGGCAGGTTTGTAAAGTTTTTAACAAGTGTTTGTGAATTACCAATATTTTTTTTTGAGTCGTATAGGTTCTTCCAACTTCAATGATTAAAATTAAGCACGAATAATATGGTTTAATTGATGATGGGTGTTGTTTTGGACTTTGATGTTGTTATTTGGTTAATATATTTTTGCGATAATTATACTCAAATTTTATTTTGCACAAATAGTTATGTTATTTAGTGTGAAGACAATCATGCCAAAATATATAGTTCTTATGCCCTTACTCTAATCATCACTTGAATCTTCAACATGTAAGGGTTAAGTATTAGAACTTTTACTTTTGGTCTGTCGAGGCGAACGACTGATAGTGCACCACTAGAAAAATGATTAAGGCATTAGGCTTTCTAGCACCATTGCCAAATCAGCTTGTTCCCTATATAATATTTAAAGAAAACATCCCCCTAGTAAACCACTTTGAGCCTTACAATAAATAAATATATTTTTTTTTAACCATATCTTTTTACCTAGCCTAAATACACTATTATCCAACCCTTGTTCTAAAAATGATTGGAGTTTAAGAGACATTCAATTGAAAGCTTGGACTTACAAAAGAAATTTAGGTTGGGATAGAAGATAAGTGTGGGGGAGTGTCTCTAAAAAAAAAAAAAGAAAAAAAAAGAAAAAAACAATTAAAAAAAAAGAAGTTGCAAAGTGCTACAAGTTGCAACTAAAAATGAGATGTTGCAAGATGAATAAGAGGGGTCCAATTCAATAACAATAGACTCCAGTGTGAAATTTGTGGAGTTGGAGAATTTTTTATCGATAAATTTTATGTCTCTGATTCCATGAAGTTTTTAGAACCTTTGTTGCATCCTATCCTTTTATTTCTTAGCTACATCACCACCCTTTGGCCCCATTACAACCTTTGTTAAAAACCTTTTGATTTCGTGTGGTGCCTTCAGTGTAGTGGAGATTTGCACCAAAGGAAGAGCCTATGATGTTTAACTTTTCTGTTAGAGATTGGGTGATGGTTTTGTAAGGTTTTATGAGAATTCACTTATTTGAAACATGCATAGTTTCATCACTATTGACATTAACTGTCCACACACACACTTGAGTATGATTATTGTGGAAATGTATTGATTTTTGAATGACTAAGAGTTAAACTCAACACTTGTTTGATTTTATTTCCATATTACTTTGTTGCTTCATGAGAATAAAAGTTGGAAGATAGTTATTATAGGTGTTTGTAGGTATCACTGCTGGAAACCTTCACGAGACTATAACTCGTCCTCTATGGGCCACCTAGGGTTTAAAGGCTTGTTGCATATGCTAAATGCAATCGTGTTTTCCTACGAAAGTGGATTAGTTTATGTTTGTTTTAAACTTGCTCAAGGACAAGCAAGGGTTAAGTGTGGGGGAATTTGATAAGTGCATATTTTGACATATTTTTATATCAAATCCTTTATACTTTTCTTGCTTTATTCTTGTTAATATTCTTGTTTTATTAATATTTTGTGTTAGGGAATAAATGGAAGCATGTTTTCAGATTTGTGCAGTTTTTGTAATTTGAGCATAACTTCATGATCAAAAGCTCTATGGACCTGAAGCTTGTTTCATTTGAAAGCCAAGAGATAGAGGTACAACTTTTATGTTGGAGGCTCAGCCCAATTCAGTCTTGATGATAGCATAAAATTCGTCCAAGTAATTACACAAAATGGATCACCAAAATTCCGATCAGAGTTCAGCCCAGTATTGACTTATTTTACCAATTCGGTTATATATCTTGAGTCCAAATTTATTTTGGTCTGAAATTTGGATATGTTATACCCAAGAGGTAAATAAACAAGTTTGTTGAAGACAAGATGGTGTGAAAATATGTTGAAATGGTAAAACCATAGGCTGCAAGTTGCTGCTGATGTTACAGGGCGGCTCTTGGACATGACTCGGTAATTTGACCATATCTCCTTCATCCGATCGCCAAATTTGACAAAAGATATATGAAAATATATCAGCATTGAAAGATCTACAATTTTTATTCTTTACGTATCTTCAAACTCTGGCTGTATCTGACCGAAAAATGTAATTCAATTCAGTGGTTGAGAAATTTGTGTAACTACTTACCAACTCTTGGCAACTAGCATACCACTTGATTAACCCCTCCATTATTTGTTTGGCCTCTAGCTTACTCCAAGTACTATAAATAGGCCATGTATTCAGCTTGTAAGAGGAGGGGGGTAGAGGGTTTCTTTAGGCTAAGTTATCTAGTTTGTATGTTTTCTAGTATTGTAAGTTTTCTAGTAGTAATAGAAATGCATTCTCTAGTTTCTCTTATATTTTTAGTCTTTGTTACTTTTATTATGTCTTTCTAAATTTTATTTTGCTGAGGAAAAAGGGTGAATCTCTTGATGGAAGAAGATAAATGGTTATAAGGGTAGAAATTGTTTAAGTATGTTGTATTATTATTATTATTTTTGATCTAAACCCTACTTATTTTTGTGGTGATTCTTGATTTATGTATCTCCAATGGCACAACAAATACTTGGGTTCATTTAGCTTATTGTACGGTTTTACCCCACCGACTGCTAATGTGAAACCTTGATTTGTTGTTGACGAAGGAGTATATAAATGCTTGATCCCATAAATAAGTGTTGGCGTTAAGAGATAATTTGCAATAGTAAGACAATATCATGATTACCTTATTGCAGAGTTACTTGATAATATCTTCCCATTGGAACCTTCATTATGTATGGATTCCAATTGTGGCAATTAATAGAGGTAAAAAGAATAAATAACCATTTATCTATCCAAAACTCAAGAGTGGATCCCTAATCCTCAGTACTTTTATTACTTCGGTTTTTTCTTTAGCTACATCATACATTAATTGTTCATATATTTTTGATTCACATAAACTCCATCTTTTTATAAATATAAACTTGAATTCTTCAAACAACTTCCCTGTGGATCGACCTCGGACTCACGAGAAATTTATTACTTACTACAACCTGCACTTGGGTTTGCAACCTTAAAGTTGTAGCACTTTATGTGCACCATTCAAATCAATAAATTAGTCATACCAAATTTATAAAATATTCAAAGAATATACTATTTTTTAGTTATATTGTAATGTAACTAAAATATTAATTTTGAAAATAAAATAATACACTGCAAGAAAATACATTTTTTTACATGAAATTTTCAAAAAAATAAAACACAAATTAAAATATACAATATATACAGTTTTTAAATTATAAATTTCATTTTGATTACTCATGATATATACAAATTAAATAAATAATAAATACTTTGTTCACATACACCATTTAAATAAATAAAATACTTATATTAAATATAACTATAAATAAAATCACAAAAATTGCTATTGAATAAAATTCTAAATATACGCTACTTTACGTACGACATTCAAATCAATAAATTACTAATATTAAATAAATAAAATAATAATATCCTAAAATATACACTAAGAGAAGTTTATTTCCTAAATCATAATTTTATCAACTACTTATATAGATTATACATTGTAAATAAATAATTAATATTTTTGTTCACATACACTATTTAACTAAATAAAATGATACACAAAATTTTATGTACACCATTCAAGTCAATAAATTAGTCATACTAAATTAATAAAATATTCAAAGAATATACTATTTTTTAGTTATATTGTAACGTAACTAAAATATTATTTTTGAAAATAAAATAATACACTGCAAGAAAATACACATTTTTACTTGAAATTTTTAAAAAAATAAAATAGAAATTAAAATACACAATATATACAGTTTTTAAATTATAAATTTCATTTTGATTACTCATGATATATACATATTAAATAAATAAAATACTTATATTAAATATAACTATAAATAAAATCACAAAAATTGCTATTGAATAAAATTCTAAATATACGCTACTTTACGTACGACATTCAAATCAATAAATTACTAATATTAAATAAATAAAATAATAATATCCTAAAATATACACTAAGAGAAGTTTATTTCCTAAATCATAATTTTATCAACTACTTATATAGATTATACATTGTAAATAAATAATTAATATTTTTGTTCACATACACTATTTAACTAAATAAAATGATACACAAAATTTTATGTACACCATTCAAGTCAATAAATTAGTCATACTAAATTAATAAAATATTCAAAGAATATACTATTTTTTAGTTATATTGTAACGTAACTAAAATATTATTTTTGAAAATAAAATAATACACTGCAAGAAAATACACATTTTTACTTGAAATTTTTAAAAAAATAAAATAGAAATTAAAATACACAATATATACAGTTTTTAAATTATAAATTTCATTTTGATTACTCATGATATATACATATTAAATAAATAATAAATACTTTGTTCACATACACCATTTAAAATCCTAAATATACGCTACTTTGTATACGACATTCAAATCAATAAATTACTCATATTAAATATATAAAATAATAATATCCTAAAATATACACTAAGAGAAGTTTATTTACTAAATCATAATTTTATCAACTACTTATATAGATTATACATTGTAAATAAATAATTAATATTTTTGTTTACATACACTATTTAACTAAATAAAATGATACACAGAATTTTATGTACACCGTTCAAATCAATAAATTAGTCATACCATATTAATAAAATATTCAAAAAATATACTATTTTTTAGTTATATTGTAACGTAATTAAAATATTATTTTTGAAAATAAAATAATACACTGCTGTAAAATACACTTTTTTAGTTGAAATTTCCAAAAAAATAACACACAAATTAAAATATACAATATATACATTTTTTAAATTATAAATTTCATTTTGATTACTCATGAAATATACATATTAAATAAATAATAAATAATTTGTTCACATACACCATTTAAATAAATAAAATACTTATATTAAATATAATTATAAATAAAATCACAAAATTTGTTATCGAACAAAATCCTAAATATACGCTACTTTATATATGACATTCAAATCAATAAATTACTCATATTAAATAAATAAAATAATAATATCCTAAAATATACACTAAGAGAAGTTTATTTACTAAATCATAATTTTATCAACTACTTATATAGAATATACATTGTAAATAAATAATAAATATTTTTGTTCACATACACTATTTAACTAAATAAAATGATACACAGAATTTTATGTATACCATTCAAGTCGATAAATTAGTCATACTAAATTAATAAAATATTCAAAGAATATACTATTTTTTAGTTATATTGTAACGTAACTAAAATATTATTTTTGAAAATAAAATAATACACTGCAAGAAAATACACATTTTTACTTGAAATTTTTAAAAAAATAAAATAGAAATTAAAATACACAATATATACAGTTTTTAAATTATAAATTTCATTTTGATTACTCATGATATATACATATTAAATAAATAATAAATACTTTGTTCACATACACCATTTAAAATCCTAAATATACGCTACTTTGTATACGACATTCAAATCAATAAATTACTCATATTAAATATATAAAATAATAATATCCTAAAATATACACTAAGAGAAGTTTATTTACTAAATCATAATTTTATCAACTACTTATATAGATTATACATTGTAAATAAATAATTAATATTTTTGTTTACATACACTATTTAACTAAATAAAATGATACACAGAATTTTATGTACACCGTTCAAATCAATAAATTAGTCATACCATATTATTAAAATATTCAAAAAATATACTATTTTTTAGTTATATTGTAACGTAATTAAAATATTATTTTTGAAAATAAAATAATACACTGCTGTAAAATACACTTTTTTAGTTGAAATTTCCAAAAAAATAACACACAAATTAAAATATACAATATATACATTTTTTAAATTATAAATTTCATTTTGATTACTCATGAAATATACATATTAAATAAATAATAAATAATTTGTTCACATACACCATTTAAATAAATAAAATACTTATATTAAATATAATTATAAATAAAATCACAAAATTTGTTATCGAACAAAATCCTAAATATACGCTACTTTATATATGACATTCAAATCAATAAATTACTCATATTAAATATATAAAATAATAATATTCTAAAACATACACTAAGAGAAGTTTATTTACTAAATCATAATTTTATCAACTACTTATATAGAATATACATTGTAAATAAATAATAAATATTTTTGTTCACATACACTATTTAACTAAATAAAATGATACACAGAATTTTATGTATACCATTCAAGTCGATAAATTAGTCATACTAAATTAATAAAATATTCAAAGAATATACTATTTTTTAGTTATATTGTAACGTAACTAAAATATTATTTTTGAAAATAAAATAATACACTGCAAGAAAATACACATTTTTACTTGAAATTTTCAAAAAAATAAAACAGAAATTAAAATATACAATATATACAGTTTTTAAATTATAAATTTCATTTTGATTACTCATGAAATATACATATTAAATAAATAATAAATACTTTGTTCACATATACCATTTAAATAAATAAAATACTTATATTAAATATAATTATAAATAAAATCACAAAATTTGTTATCGAACAAAATCCTAAATATACGCTACTTTTTATACGACATTCAAATCAATAAATTACTCATATTAAATATACAAAATAATAATATCCTAAAATATACACTAAGAGAAGTTTATTTACTAAATCATAATTTTATCAACTACTTATATAGAATATACATTGTAAATAAATAATAAATATTTTTGTTCACATACACTATTTAACTAAATAAAATGATACACAGAATTTTATGTACACCATTCAAGTCAATAAATTAGTCATACTAAATTAATGAAATATTCAAAGAATATATACTATTTTTTAGTTATATTGTAACGTAACTAAAATATTATTTTTGAAAATAAAATAATACATTGCAAGAAAATACACATTTTTACTTGAAATTTTCGAAAAAATAAAACACAAATTAAAATATACAATATATACATTTTTTCAATTGTAAATTTAATTTTGATCACTCACGGAATACACATATTAAATAAATAATAAATACTTTGTTCACATACACCATTTAAATAAATAAAATACTTATATTAAATAAAATTATAAACAAAATCACAAAATTTGTTATGGAACAAAATCCTAAATATACATCACTTTACGTACAACATTCAAATTATTAAATTACTCTTATAAAACAAATAAAGTATTAAAATCATAAAATATACACTAAGAGAAGTTTATTTACTATATCATAATTTTATCAACTACTTATATAGATTATACATTGTAAATAAATAACAAAGAATTTTGTTCACATACAATTTTTAAATAACTAAAATGATACAGACTAATTTACGTGCACCATTCAAATCAATAAATTAGTCCTACTAAATAAATAAAATACTCATAGAATATACTATTTTTTAGTTATATTGTAATGTAACTAAAATACTATTTTTCAAAATAAAATAATACAATGCGAGAAAATACAATTTGTAACTTGAAATTTGCAAAAAATTAAAACACAAATTAAAATATACAATATATATGTTTTTTAAATGATAAATTTTATTTTGATTACTCATAGAATATACATAGTAAATAAATAATATATACTTGTTCACATCCACCCTTTAAATAAATTAAATACTTATTTTAAATATAATTGTAAATAAAATCACAAAATTTGTTATCGAACAAAATCATAAAATATACATCACTTTACGTACAACATTCAAATCATTAAATTACTCTTATTAAACAAATAAAGTAATAAAATCATAAAATATACACTAAGAGAAGTTTATTTACTATATCATAATTTTATCAACTACTTATATAGATTATACTTTGTAAATAAATAATAAATATTTTTGTTCACATACACTATTTAAATAAATAAAATGATACACACTAATTTACGTACAACATTCAAAACAATAAATTTGTCTAACTAAATAAATAAATTACTCATAGAATATACCTTTTTTTAGTTATATTGTAATGTAACTAAAATACTATTTTTCAAAATAAAATAATACAATGCGAGAAAATACAATTTGTAACTTGAAATTTGCAAAAAATTAAAACACAAACTAAAATATACAATATATATGTTTTTTAAATGATAAATTTTATTTTGATTACTCATAGAATATACATAGTAAATAAATAATAAATAGTTGTTCACATCCACCCTTTAAATAAATTAAATACTTATTTTAAATATAATTGTAAATAAAGTCACAAAATTTCTTATTTAACAAAATCCTAAATATACATCACTTTACGTACAACATTCAAGTCATTAAATTACTCTTATTAAACAAATAAAGTAATAAAATCATAAAATATACACTAAGAGAAGTTTATTTACTATATCATAATTTTATCAACTACTTATATATATTATACTTTGTAAATAAATAATAAATATTTTTGTTCACATACACTATTTAAATAAATAAAATGATACACACTAATTTACGTACAACATTCAAAACAATAAATTTGTCTAAC
This sequence comes from Paulownia fortunei, assembly GCA_019321725.1. Lineage (NCBI taxonomy): Eukaryota > Viridiplantae > Streptophyta > Magnoliopsida > Lamiales > Paulowniaceae > Paulownia > Paulownia fortunei. Next base: position 7,264 of record JAGSPU010000323.1, on the reverse strand, counting down.
TAAATAAATAAATTACTCATAGAATATACCTTTTTTTAGTTATATTGTAATGTAACTAAAATACTATTTTTCAAAATAAAATAATACAATGCGAGAAAATACAATTTGTAACTTGAAATTTGCAAAAAATTAAAACACAAACTAAAATATACAATATATATGTTTTTTAAATCATAAATTTTATTTTGATTACTCATAGAATATACATAGTAAATGAATAATAAATAGTTGTTCACATCCACCCTTTAAATAAATTAAATACTTATTTTAAATATAATTGTAAATAAAGTCACAAAATTTCTTATCTAACAAAATCCTAAATATACATCACTTTACGTACAACATTCAAGTCATTAAATTACTCTTATTAAACAAATAAAGTAATAAAATCATAAAATATACACTAAGAGAAGTTTATTTACTATATCATAATTTTATCAACTACTTATATATATTATACTTTGTAAATAAATAATAAATATTTTTGTTCACATACACTATTTAAATAAATAAAATGATACACACTAATTGATGTACAACATTCAAAACAATAAATTTGTCTACTAAATAAATAAAATACTCATAGAATATACCTTTTTTTAGTTATATTGTAATGTAACTAAAATACTATTTTTCAAAATAAAATAATACAATGCAGAAAATACAATTTGTAACTTGAAATTTGCAAAAAATTAAAACACAAACTAAAATATACAATATATATGTTTTTTAAATGATAAATTTTATTTTGATTACTCATAGAATATACATAGTAAATGAATAATAAATAGTTGTTCACATCCACCCTTTAAATAAATTAAATACTTATTTTAAATATAATTGTAAATAAAGTCACAAAATTCTTATTTAACAAAATCCTAAATATACATCACTTTACGTACAACATTCAAGTCATTAAATTACTCTTATTAAACAAATAAAGTAATAAAATCATAAAATATACACTAAGAGAAGTTTATTTACTATATCATAATTTTATCAACTACTTATATATATTATACTTTGTAAATAAATAATAAATATTTTTGTTCACATACACTATTTAAATAAATAAAATGATACAGACTAATTGACGTACAACATTCAAAACAATAAATTTGTCTTACTAAATAAATAAAATACTCATAGAATATACTATTTTTTAGTTATACTGTAATGTAATAAAAATACAATTTTTCAAAATAAAATAATACAATGCAAGAAAATACAATTTGTAACTTGAAATTTGCAAAAGATTAAAACACAAATTAAAATATACAATATATATGTTTTTTAAATGATAAATTTTATTTTGATTACTCATAGAATATACATAGTAAATAAATAATAAATAGTTGTTCACATCCACCCTTTAAATAAATTAAATACTTATTTTAAATATAATTGTAAATAAAGTCACAAAATTTCTTATTTAACAAAATCCTAAATATACATCACTTTACGTACAACATTCAAATCATTAAATTACTCTTATTAAACAAATAAAGTAATAAAATCATAAAATATACACTAAGAGAAGTTTATTTACTATATCATAATTTTATCAACAATTTATATAGATTATACATTGTCAATAAATAATAAATATTTTTATTCATGTACACTATTTAAATAAGTAAAATGATACACACTAATTTACGTAAACCATTCAAATCAATAAATTAGTCTTGCTAAATAAATAAAATATTCAGAGAATATACTATTTTTAGTTATATTGTAATGTAACTAAAATAGTATTTTCAAAAATAAAATAATACAATGCAAGAAAAAAAAATTGTAACTTGAAATTTTCAAAAAATTAAACCACAAAATAAATTATTCAATATATACATTTTTTTAAATATAAATTTTATTTTGATCCTCATATAATATACATTGTAAATAAATAATAAATACTTGTTCACGTACACCATCAAAGTAAATAAAATACATATATTAAATATAATTATAAATAAAATTAGAAAATTTAAAATTGAACAAAATCCTAAATATACATCACTTTACGTACAACATTCAAATCATTAAATTACTCTTATAAAACAAATAAAGTATTAAAATCATAAAATATACACGAAGAGAAGTTTATTTACTATATCATAATTTTATCAACTACTTATATAGATTATATATTGTAAATAAATAACAAAGAATTTTGTTCACATACAATTTTTAAATAAGTAAAATGATACAGACTAATTTACGTGCACCATTCAAATCAATAAATTAGTCCTACTAAATAAATAAAATACTCATAGAATATACTATTTTTTAGTTATATTGTAATGTAACTAAAATACTATTTTTCAAAATAAAATAATACAATGCGAGAAAATACAATTTGTAACTTGAAATTCTCAAAAAATTAAAACACAAATTAAAATATACAATATATATGTTTTTTAAATGATAAATTTTATTTTGATTACTCATAGAATATACATAGTAAATAAATAATATATACTTGTTCACATCCACCCTTTAAATAAATTAAATACTTATTTTAAATATAATTGTAAATAAAGTCACAAAATTTCTTATTTAACAAAATCCTAAATATACATCACTTTACGTACAACATTCAAATCATTAAATTACTCTTATTAAACAAATAAAGTAATAAAATCATAAAATATACACTAAGAGAAGTTTATTTACTATATCATAATTTTATCAACAATTTATATAGATTATACATTGTCAATAAATAATAAATATTTTTATTCATGTACACTATTTAAATAAGTAAAATGATACACACTAATTTACGTAAACCATTCAAATCAATAAATTAGTCTTGCTAAATAAATAAAATATTCAGAGAATATACTATTTTTAGTTATATTGTAATGTAACTAAAATAGTATTTTCAAAAATAAAATAATACAATGCAAGAAAAAAAAATTGTAACTTGAAATTTTCAAAAAATTAAACCACAAAATAAATTATTCAATATATACATTTTTTTAATTATAAATTTTATTTTGATCCTCATATAATATACATTGTAAATAAATAATAAATACTTGTTCACGTACACCATCAAAGTAAATAAAATACATATATTAAATATAATTATAAATAAAATCAGAAAATTTAAAATTGAACAAAATCCTAAATATATATCACTTTACGTACAACATTCAAATCATTAAATTACTCTTATAAAACAAATAAAGTATTAAAATCATAAAATATACACGAAGAGAAGTTTATTTACTATATCATAATTTTATCAACTACTTATATAGATTATACATTGTAAATAAATAACAAAGAATTTTGTTCACATACAATTTTTAAATAAGTAAAATGATACAGACTAATTTACGTGCACCATTCAAATCAATAAATTAGTCCTACTAAATAAATAAAATACTCATAGAAATACTATTTTTTAGTTATATTGTAATGTAACTAAAATACTATTTTTCAAAATAAAATAATACAATGCGAGAAAATACAATTTGTAATTTGAAATTTGCAAAAAATTAAAACACAAATTAAAATATACAATATATATGTTTTTTAAATGATAAATTTTATTTTGATTACTCATAGAATATACATAGTAAATAAATAATATATACTTGTTCACATCCACCCTTTAAATAAATTAAATACTTATTTTAAATATAATTGTAAATAAAATCACAAAATTTGTTATCGAACAAAATCATAAATATACATCACTTTACGTACAACATTCAAATCATTAAATTACTCTTATTAAACAAATAAAGTATTAAAATCATAAAATATACACGAAGAGAAGTTTATTTACTATATCATAATTTTATCAACTACTTATATAGATTATACATTGTAAAAAAATAACAAAGAATTTTGTTCACATACAATTTTTAAATAAGTAAAATGATACAGACTAATTTACGTGCACCATTCAAATCAATAAATTAGTCCTACTAAATAAATAAAATACTCATAGAATATACTAGTTTTTATTTATATTGTAATGTAACTAAAATACTATTTTTCAAAATAAAATAATACAATGCGAGAAAATACAATTTGTAACTTGAAATTTGAAAAATTAAAACACAAATTAAAATATACAATATATATATTTTTTAAATGATAAATTTTATTTTGATTACTCATAGAATATACATAGTAAATAAATAATATATACTTGTTCACGTACACCATCAAAGTAAATAAAATACATATATTAAATATAATTATAAATAAAATCAGAAAATTTAAAATTGAACAAAATCCTAAATATACATCACTTTACGTACAACATTCAAATCATTAAATTACTCTTATAAAACAAATAAAGTATTAAAATCATAAAATATACACGAGAGAAGTTTATTTACTATATCATAATTTTATCAACTACTTATATAGATTATACATTGTAAATAAATAACAAAGAATTTTGTTCACATACAATTTTTAAATAAGTAAAATGATACAGACTAATTTACGTGCACCATTCAAATCAATAAATTAGTCCTACTAAATAAATAAAATACTCATAGAATATACTATTTTTTAGTTATATTGTAATGTAACTAAAATACTATTTTTCAAAATAAAATAATACAATGCGAGAAAATACAATTTGTAACTTGAAATTTGAAAAATTAAAACACAAATTAAAATATACAATATATATGTTTTTTAAATGATAAATTTTATTTTGATTACTCATAGAATATACATAGTAAATAAATAATATATACTTGTTCACATCCACCCTTTAAATAAATTAAATACTTATTTTAAATATAATTGTAAATAAAGTCACAAAATTTCTTATTTAACAAAATCCTAAATATACATCACTTTACGTACAACATTCAAGTCATTAAATTACTCTTATTAAACAAATAAAGTAATAAAATCATAAAATATACACTAAGAGAAGTTTATTTACTATATCATAATTTTATCAACTACTTATATATATTTATACTTTGTAAATAAATAATAAATATTTTTGTTCACATGCACTATTTAAATAAATAAAATGATACACACTAATTGACGTACAACATTCAAAACAATAAATTTGTCTTACTAAATAAATAAAATACTCATAGAATATACTATTTTTTAGTTATATTGTAATGTAATAAAAATACAATTTTTCAAAATAAAATAATACAATGCAAGAAAATACAATTTGTAACTTGAAATTTGCAAAAGATTAAAACACAAATTAAAATATACAATATATATGTTTTTTAAAAGATAAATTTTATTTTGATTACTCATAGAATATACATAGTAAATAAATAATAAATAGTTGTTCACATCCACCCTTTAAATAAATTAAATACTTATTTTAATATAATTGTAAATAAAGTCACAAAATTTCTTATTTAACAAAATCCTAAATATACATCACTTTACGTACAACATTCAAATCATTAAATTACTCTTATTAAACAAATAAAGTAATAAAATCATAAAATATACACTAAGAGAAGTTTATTTACTATATCATAATTTTATCAACAATTTATATAGATTATACATTGTCAATAAATAATAAATACTTTTATTCATATACAATTTTTAAATAAGTAAAATGATACAGACTAATTTACGTGCACCATTCAAATCAATAAATTAGTCCTACTAAATAAATAAAATACTCATAGAATATACTATTTTTTAGTTATATTGTAATGTAACTAAAATACTATTTTTCAAAATAAAATAATACAATGCGAGAAAATACAATTTGTAACTTGAAATTTGCAAAAAATTAAAACACAAATTAAAATATACAATATATATGCTTTTTAAAATGATAAATTTTATTTTGATTACTCATAGAATATACATAGTAAATAAATAATATATACTTGTTCACATCCACCCTTTAAATAAATTAAATACTTATTTTAAATATAATTGTAAATAAAATCACAAAATTTGTTTTATCGAACAAAAATCATAAATATACATCACTTTACGTACAACATTCAAATTATTAAATTACTCTTATTAGACAAATAAAGTAATAAAATCATAAAATATACACTAAGAGAAGTTTATTTACTATATCATTATTTTATCAACTACTTATATAGATTATACTTTGTAAATAAATAATAAATATTTTTTTTCACATACACTATTTAAATAAATAAAATGATACACACTAATTTACGTACAACATTCAAAACAATAAATTTGTCTAACTAAATAAATAAATTACTCATAGAATATACCTTTTTTAGTTATATTGTAATGTAACTAATACTATTTTTCAAAATAAAATACTACAATGCGAGAAAATACAATTTGTAACTTGAAATTTGCAAAAAAGTAAAACACAAATTAAAATATACAATATATATTTTTTAAAATGATAAATTTTATTTTGATTACTCATAGAATATACATAGTAAATAAATAATATATACTTGTTCACATCCACCCTTTAAATAAATTAAATACTTATTTAAAATATAATTGTAAATAAAATCACAAAATTTGTCATCGAACAAAATCATAAATATACATCACTTTACGTACAACATTCAAATCATTAAATTACTCTTATTAAACAAATAAAGTAATAAAATCATAAAATATACACTAAGAGAAGTTTATTTACTATATCATAATTTTATCAACTACTTATATAGATTATACTTTGTAAATAAATAATAAATATTTTTGTTCACATACACTATTTAAATAAATAAAATGATACACACTAATTTACGTACAACATTCAAAACCATAAATTGTCTCTAACTAAATAAATAAATTACTCATAGAATATACCTTTTTTTAGTTATATTGTAATGTAACTAAAATACTATTTTTCAAAATAAAATACTACAATGCGCGAAAATACAAATTGTAACTTGAAATTTGCAAAAAATTAAAACACAAACTAAAATATACAATATATATGTTTTTTAAAATGATAAATTTTATTTTGATTACTCATAGAATATACATAGTAAATAAATAATAAATAGTTGTTCACATCCGCCCTTTAAATAAATTAAATACTTATTTTAAATATAATTGTAAATAAAGTCACAAAATTTCTTATTTAACAAAATCCTAAATATACATCACTTTACGTACAACATTCAAATCATTAAATTACTCTTATTAAACAAATAAAGTAATAAAATCATAAAATATACACTAAGAAAGTTTATTTACTATATCATAATTTTATCAACTACTTATATAGATTATACATTGTAAAAAATAACAAAGAATTTTGTTCACATACAAT